>CATLJT010000198.1:0-29457 GCA_949987775.1 Aproaerema taeniolella
AGACAGGCAATCCGTATGGATCGGCATGTGACATCCCTGGTATAATACTACGAGGCCCTAGGGCGTCGCTACGCACAGTTAAAGAAGAATTGCACTAAATGTTTCATTTACGACCCTAAAAATGTTTAACTTACACTGTTCTGAGTTCCTTCTTCACCCCAAATCCATCTATCATCTATATCTTGCTGTAATAAAGAAAGAGTTCATTGAAATAAAAAAAATAAAATATATATTATCTTATTTAGCTTAATGTACCCCACTGCTTGGCAAAGGCCTCCCTCGATTTCCTCTCCTGAAACCTTTTCAGACATTTGTTATCGATACCTAAAAAAATAACTTTATATATTATGGTGTGTAACATCTTAGTGCTCCAAAATCGTTATCCTCGCCATCCTACTGTAGATTTATCATTTACCCCCCGAGTGGACTTTAGGTTATATCGTGCCCAGCTGTGGGGTAAAATGTAAAATGTCTTTTCTCAAGGTCTAATCTATCTCTGTACCAAATTTCATCAAAATCGGTTCAGTAGTTTAGGCGTGAAAGACGGACAGATAGACAGACAAAGTTAGTTTCGAATTTATAATATTAATAAGGATAAATTATGTATAACACTCACTAATACTTTATTTTTAAAGTCAACGTCAACTTTAATGTAATGCGTTGTACGGGACCCCACGATATAGGCTTGCTTAGTATGGGGACCGGGGTAATATATATTTTTACCGACTTTAAAAAAGGAGGAGGTCCTATGTTCGACTGTATGTGTTCTTATTATTATTTTTTGATGTATGTTGACCGATTTTCAAAATTATTTTGTTCGAAAGAGTATACTCCAATTTTATCGAAAATTACTAAGCGCTTTTAAAAAAATCGAAAAATCAAAAAATACTACAAACCAGAAGATCATCTAAATAAATGAGTGACATTTTCGTTTGTGGTTATCTGCTAATAGGCTAGTTATCTACTTTGTGCGAACCTGTTGTTGGGATCGAAGTCGGTGATTCATGGAGAAAATTATTTTCTTTGCTAGCGGTGAACCTTGCTGATTAACAGACGAGGCCCTGGCGTTTTTTTACCTTTAATTATTTTATATTTTATATTGGCCATTATCTGTTTTAAAACTCGTAAATGCCATTTTACCAAGAATTGAATTGTACAGAGGCCAGAGCATTAGGTTACTCCATTTTCATTGCAAAACAGCTCTTAACACAACAGCACAGAGTGCACGCGTGTGGTAACCGGAGTTGCTGCCATCCTTACTTAAAAGTATAAACGTACCTACGTATCGTAAACCGAATAAGTAGCTTTTGACCAAAATATAACCTAGGAGTGACGTACGTTGTCAAGGTTGTACAGGCTCACCCAGAAGCTACTCACTTGAACTTTAAAGAGATTTGGGTTAAATGCGCTCAGAAATACAGACGCAGGCTGGTTGGCTTTATTATCACTAGGTCCTATGTTCGATTTCGGTGATTTTTGCAAAAAATACCCACTGAGACCCAGTTTTTATACCTGGTTTCGTAGTAAACATCGATGCATGCTAGTACGTCAATGTATTTTTATAGATAAACTAGCTTTTTCCCGCGGCTTCGCTCGCGCAAAGAACTCTTTTAGTCACCCGTTTCATTCTTGACCCCTTAGGGGATGATTTTCGAAAAATCGCGAAACACGTGTCCGTAAATCTGCTTCAAGGTATATCTTGACGAAGTTTCGAGTCAAAATGTAAAAAAAAAAATTCTCCATACAAACTTTGAACCCCTATTTTACCCCCTTTTGGGTTGAATTTAGAAAAATCCTTTCTTAATGCTTGCCTATGTCATAAAAGACACATTTTTGCCAATATTCAGCTTTATAGGTCTAAAGGTTTGGATTAAGCGTTGATGGACTCATGACTGGAATGTTGATGGAAAGAGAGATACCAAAAGCCCTGTTCTTCTTGTATCAAATTCTTCTTGTATCAAATGTTCAGAGGCCAGCGCATTAATTAGTTCACCCCATTTTCATTGCAAACCCACTCTTATCGCAACAGCAAAGAGTGTACGAGTATAGTAACCGAATGTGCGGCCTTCTGTGCTTATTGAAGCTAGTAAACTACCAATGTTTCATCTAGTAAAATATGTCCTAAAATATGATGATTTTAAATAATAATACCCATATTACTTATCTCCTTACCCTTTTTTTTCTTCTGATGTTGTTAGAATACGAACCAATTTCATGGCAATCTATCGACACTGTAAATACAAACAAAAAAAAAATAAGGTTCAAGTATTTCAACATAGAAACTATTTTTTTCTTTTTGATATGTTTTTAAACGGTCACTTATCACTAGAAAAATACTCACAGTAAAACAAATACAAAGTTACACATATCACAGTTTTTTTCATTTTGTCCTACTACTATAATAATATGTGAATACTAATTAAAATACATGTTATTTTAAAAAAACATGTTGAAATTATTTCGATGTGATAAACACGACACAACTACTCGGCACGAGAGGTTGTGCTGCCAAACCGGATTTAGAGTCAACAAGGAGGTTAACCTAAGTGTCAGAAAATCCCCGTAAACAAATATATAGGTACAGTCAGCTTGGATAAACTGTGATTTTGTCAACATTTTTTTCATAAATAAAGTTTTTGTGTGTAAAGTATGAAACTTTTTTTTTTGAATTTATTCCAAATAAAGATTACACACTTTAACTTAAAACTAAAGTCGCCAAACTACACAGTTAGTTTGTAGGCGTAGCGCTCTTTCTATATAGTAATCTTTTATAATAAACTTAACTTTAAATGTATTACATTTTATATTTTGCTACACACTTGACTAATACCTACACGATAAGAAGAAGAAGATAACAGTATATCATTTCTAATTTTTCTTTTTAATTCACCTAATCGTTTTATTTTATTTCTATCAATTAATAATGTCTAGATACTTAAGATAGAATGCCTTCGTACCTACTTTAAGTCATATAGCAATGTAATTTTAGTAGATTACTATAATATGTAAATGTTTTTGATTTTAGATCTACGCCTTACCTTTATATGGAGTGGTTTTTCGCTAACTAATTTATAGTTACCCAATTTAGAGGAAAAAAGGAAGACGATTGCCATCATCTTCTCTGTCTACTTTTATCTAGAGAAAAACGTATTTGACTGTATCCAGCTCAAAAAGTCACAGTGTAAAGTCCCCAGGTAAATACCTTGCGTCAAGGTTTAAGTTTGGATTTTTTTAATGGCGAATTTTTTAGATTTTTCGATCTACGTTCCTAGGGGAAAGTTGTTCAGGTTATTTGGCTAATTCACATCCTTGAGTTTTGCTTACTAATTTAAAGTCATCCAATACATAGAAAATACAGGGTGTAAAAGACAGCTTAACAGAAACTGAAACCCTGGACTCAGACAATCATTCTGAATGATTTTCCAGTGGAATTTTTCTCCGGAAAATTTTAATTTTTTTCATGTTTTTTAATATTTTTTGCTTACATTTTTAATTATTTGATCGAATACTCTCCATTTTGCAATAAAAAACAATCATAACAACGTAAAACACGAAAACCAGCAATGAACATCGCAATCCGATAGCAGCGTGGCGCGGTTTCACGATACGTTGCGTAGCGCCAAAGTAGGTAAATAGTAAGAACTCCTTAACATGTCGTTTCCGGGAAAAAATAATTACTTATAGCTGATGATAGTTATGGGTATATTCTACCAATTAAGTATTTGCTAAGCTGTCCTTTACACCGTGTATAAGTAGAAAATATTTAGTTGGTCAGAAACACTTATCTTTTACTGTGCTGACATCATGTTGGACATTCAAATCTAACACATTACCTACTTAATGTTCGCATTTATGTCTTAATGTTCTATAGGTGTATACTTAACTATTGTTTGGAAAACTTGTACAATAAAACTAATGAATCGTAATTATGACGTATATTTGACGTCAACTATATCCTAGTCATCAGTTTCGACTAAAAAATAAACTTAAGTACCTAATTTGTACGGGTTCACAGTAAACATTTTTTTAGTTTCTGCTTTCTTGATCCTATTGTTGAATTGAATATACATATACATACAGGGCTTTAGGTATATTACTTTCAACCTCTCGGGTGGTAAATCAGTCCATGAAACTGAACAACTTTCCCAAGGAACAAAGCTCGGAATACGAAAAAATTTTTTTTAGTTCCCATACAAACTGCGTCAGCTGATAGCGCATTTTGTATGGGAAGTCAAAATGTTTTTTTCATACTTCGACCTTTGTTCCTTGGGAAAGTTGTTCAGTTTCATGGACGGATTTACCACCCGAGAGGTTGAAAGAGATTTAACTAAAGCCCTGTATTGTATACGCTTTCTGTTTCTTACCAAATAACATATCAACATTAACTAACCCACATCAAAAAAAGGAGGAGGTTCTCTATACAATGTTTTTCTTTTTTATTTATTTTTTACGTGATAGCTTTGCTAAGAGTTTGACAATTTTCAAATTCTGAGGTGGTTCCACATAAATTTTATGGAAATTGATTTGGCACTTTTTAAAAAAAAACACCAAAAAAAATTACTTATGTAGATGACGTTTTGGGTTGTGGTTAATTGCTAAGCTTTGTTGAAGTCGGTTGATTCCTACGTTTTTAACGTGGACTATATGTAGATTGCTTCTTAAGCACAAAAATACAGGGTGTCCCACGGCTATGCCATATGGAGGGAAACTACCTTAATTATTATAGACTAGCTTTCCGCCCGCGGCTCCGCCCGCATGGACTACAGGTTATATCGTGCCCAATTGTGGGATAAAATGTAGCCTATGTCCTTTCCCAGGCTCTTATCTATCTCATACTAAATTTCATCATAATCGGTTCAGTAGTTTAGGCGTGAAAGAAGGACGGACAGATAGACAGAGTTACTTTCGCATTTGTAATATTAGTAAGGATGGGACATTTTACTGAAAGAAGACTTCATTTTAATTTTAAAAGCAATTATAACTGCATTCATACATTTTTAAATAATTACCTGGTTGAACCGGGAATTAAACCTGGTACACGAGAAAAAAAAATCACCAGTTTTATCATACCGATGGGAAATAAAAGGAAGACCACGAATTTTAATATTGAATGTAAAATTATGTTCCGAAAAATGATTAGTTGACTCATTTTGAGCATTTTGATAAATTTAATAGATCAATTTGGAATGTAAAATGTTAAAATTCATGGTCTTCCTTTTATTTCTGATACTATGTTACTTAGCAAAAAATAATTCATAAGATTAAACCTTCCGATCGGTATGATAAAACTACAGGTGATTTGTTTTTTCATGTACCGGGTTCGATTTCCGGTTCAACCAGGCAATTATTTAAAAATATATGAATGCAGTTTAAATTGTTTTTAAAAATAAAATGAAGTCTTCTTTCAGTGAAATGTCCCGTCTATAATAATTATGGTAGTTTCCCTCCATGTGGCAGAGCCCTGGGGCACCCTGTATAACAAGCTTCTAGGTTAAAATAACGCTATTAGTAATTATAATATATTTAATAATAAATGTGTGCTGCAGAGACAAAAACGGTTCCAACTCAGCTTCCTAGAGCGCTGATATTCTTTAGTTATTTTAGCAAATATGTGGTTAGGGGCCATCCATAAATTACGTCACACGAATTTCAGGATTTTTTGACCCCCTCCCCCCTCCTTTTCACAGCTGGTCACATTTGTAAGACTCCCCCCTCCCTAGCGTGACGTCACATATTTTGCATAATTTTAATTTTTTGTAATTTTCTAATAAAAGCAGTACTTAATAGAGTTGTTATTTTTTTTGAGAACTCAAAACTCATCGTCTCAACCAAAGTAAAAACGAAAAAAGAGTGCTTGGGTTAAGTTTGTCGTTAATAACACGTTTTAATACTCATAACACATTTTGAAATGGGACGTCACAAAACGTATGACCCCTCCCACCCCCTTGTCACACAATGTCACACTTTGTCGACTCCCTCCGCTCCCCTTAACATGTGACGTAATTTATGGATGGTTCCTTAAAGTTATCCTCATGCCTCCTCACGAAAAAAACATTTATAAATAAAGAAACAGTGATAGCCCAGTTGGTATTGAGCCAGACTTGTGATCGGAAGGTCACGGTTTCAAATCCTGGTGCGGGCCTGTACAACTAAATTCGTCATTTCGGATTTATGTACGGATTTCTAATTATCACTTGCTTAACGGTGAAGGAAAACATCGTGATGAAACCCGCCTGTCCAAGAAAATTTATTTTCGAAAGACGAGCGGTCCACCAACCCGCATTGGGCCAGCGTGGTGGACTATGTCCTAAAACCCCTTCGCGTTTTGAAGAGACCCCGAGCCCCTCGGTGGGGACGTATATGGGCTGATGATGAATAAAGAAACATAGTTTTATGACTTTAAATTAGCGAAATTTGGAGTAATTCAGCCCACGAAACTGAATAACTTTTCCAACAGCACATATCAAAATATTAAAAAAAAAAAATTCGCCTTTTCGATTAGCTTGTTTGCCTATTAATGGTAATCTCTTGTACCGAGGACCGCACATCAAGTTACCCATGCATGTACTCTGTGCTGTTGCGATAAGAACGGTTATTCAATGAATTGGGTTAACCTGATGTGCTGGCCTCTGTACACCACATCAATAATTCTTAAGAGTTTTGATATCAAAAATGTAGTTGTGAAAATCCTTCATGAATTTAGTAACGCGGCAACACTGTCAGACGAGGGAAGTAAGGCACCTGATGTGACTAGAGATGGCACCAGGTACCGTGTAATATCGGAACTGGTATGTGTCCACTTCATTTTTTTTTGTTTACCAGTCCATATACGTCCCCACCATTAAATTCGTCTTTTCGGATTTATGTACGGATTTTTAATTATCACTTGCTCAACGGTGAAGGAAAACATCGTGATGAAACCCGCCTGTCCAAGAAAATTCGTTTTCGAAAGACGAGCGGTCCACCAACCCGCATTGGGCCAGCGTGTTGGACTATGGCCTAAATCCACTTCGTGTTTCGAAGGGAGGCCCGTGCCCCTCGGTGGGGACGTATATGGGCTGGTAAAAAAAAAATACGTCCCTACGCTGGCCCAATGCAGGTTGGTGGACCGCGCACCTTTCAAAAACGAATTTCCTTAGACATGCAGGTTTCATCACAATGTTTTCCTTCACCGCTGAGCTTGTGATAATTAATGATAAATCCATACATAAATCCGAAAAGACGGATATGATACAGGCCCGCACCAGGATTTGAACCCGAAACCTTCCAGTTACAAGTATGCGGCTCATTACCAACTGGGCTATCACTGCCTTGTTTACCACCCACATTATGTAGGTATAATCAAGTACTTGGCAAACTTGACTAGCTATGGCGTCAAAGTTCTCAAACCGCCAAATGGCCTCGGACTTGGTTTAGCGACTAAGTCAATCGACAACAGCCGGGACAGCCGGTTTGACATGCCTTCGAGATAAATTCATTTGTGACAAATTACCACAATGGTTAACCCTGTGTATTATGTTTAACCTCATTGATCGATTCCGAGCAGTAAACGCCACTAGGATTACTGTGCTTTCAGACTGAATCTTTGCGAATAAGCATATAGTTCAAAGATCTCATGTTATTAACTACTTTGACTTGACTTTAAAAAAAAATCACTGAGCAACCCTCGAGTTTTTCATCTAATCTTCTCGAGAGAAGACTGCACCTTTGCTAACAGACAAAGACTTAAAACATAAAAGTTGTTGACTAATTATAAGCAAAATTTATTGTTCACTAAAATAAAAACATTTAAAATATTTTAAAAAATTACCGTCTTGTTGCCTAGCGGCAATCGTGGCTACACAACAGTGGCCAATCAGCCATCCATCACTTGTCATTATTGATTATATCTTATTTATATTTCCCTTCAAAACCGACCAACATACGACTGATACTTTAGAGACTTTACTAGAGAAGACTGCACCTTTGCTAACAGACAAAGACTTAAAACATAAAAGTTGTTGACTAATTATAAGCAAAATTTATTGTTCACTAAAATAAAAACATTTAAATATTTAAAAAAATTACCGTCTTGTTGCCTAGCGGCAATGGTGGCTACACAATAGTTGCCAATCAGCCATCACTTGTCATTATTGATTATATCTTATTTATATTTCCCTTCAAAACCGACCAACATACGACTGATACTTGTCACTGCCTGTCATTGTCATCTGTATAGTGACTGTCATCCCCCTTTTCCGCTGTCCGTACCTACAGCCCAAAAGGGGGATGTCCTAACATCCGATCGATGCTTTGAAATATCAGTCATAGATTATAGAATAAATAAAAATATTTTATTGCTTCAAATATTCTGTTTACATTTTGATATGACCTTCTTTTAAGTGTACGAACACCTGTACAAAACAGTAAAGCTCTCCCAATCCATACTCAATATTGTTTTGTTGAATACAGTAGTTGACATTCCATTTCTGATGTTACATTTTGTGTCCAGCCACAATAAAACTATTACAAAATACCAGAGCCCTTAGACCGATCGCACAGCTCAGCTCTTCAAGCGTATTCAATTATTAAAAGCACTTGTTGCTTTGAGAAACTGAGTGGACCGAGTTAAGTGAGGAACTTGGCCTGTAAAAGCTCCATAATGTAGACGAATGTTCGCTCTTCGAGGCCATGACGCCCTGGTACATCGGCTATACATTACTTGGTGCGATACTCTCTGTCCCTAGTGAATGCATTTGATGCATAGGAAAGTGTGCCTTGTATGTCTTTAGGAATACTAAGCATTCAGTTTTCGTAGTTTCAATTTCAATAGTTTAAAGTATTATTAAAAATATGAAATTTCGGTTTACAAATTATTTATTTTTCTCCAAAGCAATGTATTTTATTGATGATAAAAACAGCTTATTATCTAGCATACTTCCTCATTAAAATATTTTAACCTGTAAATATTAATATCCATTTTGTAATTTTGTCGTCAGTCTCATTTTTTTTTTTTTTAAATATACTGTTTTAAAATTGCATCTTTTTCGTTTAAATTTTGGTTTTAAACGACATTTAAAAATGTAACAAAAAAAAATATTTTAGAAGTTTTCACTACGAGTGCATTAAAAGTGTTTCGTTTACTCCGAAAATCATTGCTTTCAAAGAGTAAATCGGCTTAATTTTTTTTATAGTTTTTATAGTAAGTTCTTGTATCTGAGAGATTCAAATATTTGAAGTAAGTAAATCCAATTTTACACACAATACCGCTCTATTTTAATTGAAATTCAAATCGAGTAAATGCTTTTTCATCTATTCTGTGCTATAGATAATCCCGGGATTTGAAAGTGTGGGATCCCGTCCCACTGGATCCCGATCCCGATAGTTAATATTGACACATTCATTACCGAATCATGTGTTGTTTGTTGTTTATAGAACACACTGAAGGCAGAGTTAATTAAAATTGTAATTAAATTTTGATAATAGAACATTGTTTAGTTACATTTTGCTGTTACAAAAGTTTATACAAGGCGTAAAGGACAGTTTAGCAAATATTTAAATAGTTAAATCTACCCGTGACTATTATCGGTTACAAGTTTTTATTTTTTTCCCTGAAACGTCAAGTTAAGGAGTTTTGTTTTTTACTTACTTTGGCGCTACCGCTATCACCCGCTATCAGAATGCGAAGTACATTGCTAGTTTTCGTGTTTTACGCTGCTATTAATGTTTTTTTAATGCAAACTGGAGTACATAAATAATTTAAATTGAAACAAAAAAAAAGAAAAATTTTCCGGAAGAAAATTCCACTGGAAAACAATGATGGTCTGGAATTCAGAGTTTTCGTTTTTGCTAAGCTATCCTTTGTACACCGTATAGAAAACTATCTATCTCTAAACATAAAAACGCAGAGTGAGACTTAAAAATGTCATCTCATATAACTAGAGCATAAAATTGTCCTCGCATAAAAAGTTATACATTTGTCATAAATACTTTTTGAATTTAACGTTTACCAGCAATTTTTTTTAAATGTTTTTTTTTAATGTGGGACAAACATCTTAGATATGGGCTGATTAAGCGAAACTTTAACGAGCGATTCTACCCATGAATTTCAACAACTTGTCTGAAGGAACCTACATTAAATTTAAAATCACCCAATATATTCAAGGAGTCGCTCCGAGAAGCTTTGTTATTTTATTCCCCAGAGGCTATAGTATAGTGTTAGTGGAGTGTTATTGGAGTAACTTGAAGTAACTCAAGCTGGTGTCACAGCGAGGCGCGATAACTCGGAAACTGTTGCAGCTTAAAGTACTGCCATCTTGCAACCGGGAGCTGTGAAGAGAAGCATAATTCTATGGATGCGAACATTAAGGACAAAAGTTGAAAACATTTATAAATAAATCATTGAATTATGTCACTTCCATCCATGTACACAGGCCAGCGCATCAGGTTACTCCATTTTCATTGCAAAACCGCTTTTATCACAACAGTACAGAGTGCACTCGTAGGGTTACCTGAGTCGCGGCGGTCCGTACCACAAACCTATATCGAGATAGACGGTAAAAGTTTACCTACCTTGCGTGTAAAAAGTGTGATCCACGGTCACAGTTTTGTCCGATTTAAGTCAGTCCGCTTGAGACCTATGCCGTAAATGATAATCGATTTTAACCAGATTTACATTATTATTTTACTTAATTAAGCGCCTTTGAATCGTTTCCGCGCGGTTTTGATTTCCCATCACTAAATCTCGCTCGTGACGTCATTTTAGGTACGAAAAATTCGACATGTTAGGTTCTCATACAGTTTTAAGCGCTCTTTTCGTCTATCTCAATATAGGTCTGTGGTCCGTACGCCATACACCTTATACAGGGTGTAAGGAACAGCTCGGAAAAAACTAAAACCCCGAATTTTCCATGGTTCTGAAGGATTGATTATGATTCTTAAGGATTTTAAAATTAAATTTTTGTTTTAGGAATTTTTCGGCCAGGACTATTAGGTAACGAAATCGAACAGTTGTAAATAAAAAAATTAAAAATCTAATTCAAGTGTGCTTTTCATTTGTTTGTGTTGTTATTTTAAAACAAAAAAAAATTTAACACAAAATTCATAAATATTTATTATGTATGTTTAAATGATTAAGATATGCTCATCGCTCGTTTTAATCCTCACAGTCCCCGACAACTTGAAGTTTCTGATGTTGTAACAGTGAAATTCGTGGCCAAGATTATGAGTTTGCCGTACACGTGCTGTATTCTCCTAAAACATTTTCACTAAAATATTGTAACGAAAGAAAACTCTTAATTTTTAAATATATTTGTACGGTGTGGTGATCGGTTGAGAATAACACCACCCCATTTCTTTCCGTGGGTGTCGTAAGAGGCGACTAAGGAAACACAAATGAGACCTGCCTCCTATTAATCCACCCCAGGCAACGACACCTCAATTTGTTCTGAATCTGGGGTGGCGTGCTATGTTCTCATGCGTATGATAGGCTTTGTAAATGGCCGCCTGGTTCGCAACAACCCTCCTAGCGAAGTCTGAGGACAAACAGCAAGCAAGCTGTTTCCACAGCACACACAGCACACAGCAGTGTTCCGTCGGTGCGTGGGAGTACCAGTGCCTTATAGGCATTTTCTGGGTTAACTCGCTCCATCCTCGACCTCATCTATGACCTTGTTCAAGATTGAGTTCAAGAGTTAACCCATCTTATAATAAAAATACGAAAAAACATTTTAAAACGTATGGGAACTCAATTTTTTTTTTCGTATTTTGACCTATTTTCCTTGGGAAAGTTATTCAGTTTCATGGACTGATTAACCACCCGAGAGGTTGAAAAAGAGATACCTAAGCCCTGTATATATATGTTACCGGAAATGTATGAAATTTAGGAAATGTATACAATTCCGAGGCTATCTAGGAAATATATAAAATATTGTTTCAAATATTTTTTAATACACACATGTATGAAATTCCGAAATGCTCTAGAAAATGTAAAAAACTAATGTTTTCTGTGAATAAAATTAATAAAACAACCTAATCTTACCTGAATAAGCGACGGGAATTTGTCTTGGCCATATTGTAGATTTGCTTACTTCATGAAATGTTCGAGAATTTCATGGAATGGTCACATTTCATAAAATTTTTCACTGTTTATTGACCACATGCGACAACCGCTTAACGCAAACACAGTCGTATCTGGCGCTTCGCCGGCCGCTGCCCGCTCACTTCGCTCGCTCGGCTCGTGCGTTGGGGGTCGCAGTTCTAACCTAACCTAACCAACCTATTTGTCGCAGTTCCGTCTATCACAATCGAACAAAGAAGTCGAATGACTTGTAAATAGAAAAAATCAAACATTTTATACATATCCGATTGTTATTTAGGAAATGTATAGATTTCCTAGGAAATGTATCAAATATAATTCATTTCACACATTTCCGGGCGATTTTAGGAATTGTATACAATGACGGATTTCACACATTTCCGTTAACATATACATTAATGGTTAGGCGAGAAAAACCAATTGAGTTCGTAGTCCTGTGGCACTGCCTGATCTGAACCGATCAGTAAGGTTATAATTTAATATTGTTTTAAGAGCGTATCCGTGCTTTGAAAGGCACCTGTTTAGTGTCAATTGAACCAAGTTAGAGGTAAATCGATTACACCTACTTGATCGACCATTACTCGTTAACTTGAAAAGCTAATTTAGATGTGACATTTTTCTTTTTAACCTCATTTTTATTTATTCTGTGCCTCATTCTAATAATATAGGGTCTAAGGGACAGTTAAGCAATGGTGGAATCTACCCATTGGCTATGATCGGCAAAAATGTTAATTTTGGCAAACAGATTGCCCAATTGAAAAAAACTTTTTACTAATCACTAATTATCTTCGAAAAAACTATCCAGTGACACAATGGAATTGGCAAGTAAACAAATCATCCCCATTTTATGTATAAGGGAGGTACCCGAAAAGGGTCTCTGAAAAAACCAAACATGGCGATACTGTAAGGGTTCGTAGTTTGCTAAATACGAAATCAATTATCTGAAAAACGGCATTCTAAAGGGTGTCCCAAAATTAACGCAAGATTTGAATTTGCCGCGAGTGTTGCTGACAATCCAGGAACCTCAATTCTTGTCCACGACGTCGAATTGAGGTTCCTGGATTGTCAGCAACACTCCACGCACTGCTTCGATATTCACATTTGAACGGCTTGTTTTTGGACGACCAGTGTGTTTGGCGTCTCCAACGGATCCAGTCTCCATGAATTTTTCAATTAATCTCTTCACAGTTGACGAAGTTAAAACACTATTCCGACCATATTTTGTATGAAATTTTCGAACTACAGCCGCCAAGCTTTCACTATTTTTGAAATATTCTTTAATAATGAAGACACGTTGTTCTATCGTGTAACGCTCCATTTTTAATAACCCTATACTGTTAGCTGTCAAATTGCTTTTTTTTCAGGGTTGCCAACACTTCACTGCACAAATGGCGGCAAATTCAAATCTTGCGTTAATTTTGGGACACCCTTTACAATCGTGATTTTGCCAAGTACTTTAATCAAAATTAAAAAATAAAAGGCCAAGTAGCCAATAAGTATGATGTAAAGAAACCCTATACGGGCTGTACGTCCAAGCCACGTCCGTTGATCAGCAGGGTGCACCGCTAGCAGGTGAAGATGACGACTTTAGTACTTTAGTATGACGTATGATTTTATGACCGCACCTCCCCTACTAAATACAAATATATAAACTATTTGATTGTAAACTGTTTCATGTCTTTTGGGTATCGTATTCGAAAATGCCTTTGGCTGCCTTTTAAAAACCAGAGTCCAATCACTTGGTTTTTTGTCCCCAATCGCAGATTACTTTGCCCACTTTCGGAGCGGTTTGGAATCTGCAATATCCGAGGAACAATACGTGGAAGTCACAGTAGGTGACTTCAACCAGCTAAAATACGTTAAGAAAATAACCTTTGTGTAAAACAGTGTTTTATTTTAGGTTTAAACAGTGAGTGAGTCAGGACCCTGCAATGTTATAGTAAACGAGCTGTCCGCCCGCGACTTCGTACCCGATGGATTTTTTTTTGTATCTAAACCATCCTCTAATCTACTTGAACACACACAAAAAAAATCATTAAAATCGGTCCAGCCGTTTAGGAGGAGTTCACTGTCAACACATGTACAGAAGAATTATATATATAAAGATAAAGTTTTTCATTTTGTGATGGTTTGGATTTAAATAGTAATTTAGTAATAGCCCTGTTTGTAATGGGCCAGACTTATAAACGGGAGGTTGCGGGTTCAAATCCTGGTGCGGGCCTTTACCACTGAATTCACCTTTACGGACTTACGTATGAATCTTTTTATTAATTATCAATTCCTCAGTGGTGAAAGAAAATATCGTGACGAAAGCCGCAAGTCTAAGAAAATTTGTTTTCGTAAGGCACGCAGTCCACCATAACCCGCATTTGGCCGGCGTGGTGGACTATGGCCTAAATCTCTTTAGTGTTTCGAAAGGAAAAAGGTCCGGGCCCTTCGGTGGGGACGTATATGGGCTGAGTAAAAATAAATATGGTTTGGTTTTATGTAGCATACTATATATTTACTGTCAATGATGATCCAGGCTCTTTATCTCTCCGCATTTCGAATTGTTTTTGCACGCGGCTTATCCTAGCCGCCATCTTCTTTTGTTTTTTAAGTGCTAAAAAGTGCTTCAATTGTGTTGACGAACGCTCAAGATAAACGCTCTTAAGTGTAATAAATATTTAAAGAATGCTTCAGAATGTGTCCCTTGTGAGGTAGGCAGAGGCTACAGAGTGCCTGCGTTGTGTTTACTGTAATTCCTCTGGCTTCTTTTTGCTTCTTTCTCTACGTCTACATTAAAAACAAGTACTGGACCATTCGATTCCATATATGTATAAAAAAAATAAAGATTTTTAATAGAAAACCTCTTTTATAGAGTTCTTGATTCGTATTGGATATCAGTATATCACTCTCTTTCGCTGTACTGAAGACAGTGACAAGTAAATGACAAGGCCAATACTAACAGTGTTTTAAACTTAAATGTATGATAGATACTGCCCTCTCATTAGAATATAGACTTCCAAATCAACACAAGGAAAATTGACTCTATTTTTTTTGAGAAGTTTTCAGTTCTCTTGCGTTTTAATTTGGACTTGCGTCCTTTTAGCAATTAAAATTCATTTATCAATGTCAATCGAATGTAAAAGAAATACGAAACTTCTACTTTTATGCTTAAGTTTGATGACAGTAGCAGGTTAAAATTGGGAATCAAATCAGATGACAGTAGCAGGTTAAAATTAACGAACGTTCAATGGTCTTAAATAACTTAGTGAGTATGAATGGATAGAGGATGTTTCTTACTCTTCCACATAAAAACTACTGATCAGATTTTGATGAAGCTTTGTTAAAATATAGCTCCACCGTGTGCTGATCGGTTGAGAATAACACCACCCCATCTCTTTCCATGGGTGTCGTAAGAGGCGACTAAGGAAACAAAAATGAGATCTGCCTCTTAATAATCCATCTTAGGCAACGACACCTCAGTTTGTTTTGAATCTGAGGTGTTGTCCTATGGTCTCATGCGGTGTGGTAGGCTCTGTGAAGGGCCGTTTAGTTCGCGACCACCCTCCTATCGAAGTCCGACGCCAAACAGCTTGCTGTGTTCCGTCGGTGCGTGGGAGTACCAGTGCCTTAACTGGCATTTTCTGGGTTAACTCGCTCCATCGTCGACCTCATCTATGACCTTGGTCAAGATTGGGGTCAAGAGTTGACCCATCTCATAATAAAAAAAATAGCTTAGATATCAGAATAACACATAGGCTACAAAATTTATCAAATTTCCCACGGAAACGAAGTCCCGGGCGGAAAGTAAGTAAAGAATATGTCCTTAGATTAGCGCAGGATCGGAAGTACTTAATACGTATTGTAAGTCAGTTCCAAAGTGCCGTATCAATCTTGCTGGTCATTATATAAACTCCGCAAGACATTAGAGCGGTTGTTTTCAACTAAATCTGCTTCCAAGCAGTTTCGACCGTAATTGACTTTAGTAAAACCTTGTCAAGTTGCCACGCCTGATCTTGGAGGAGTATATTTAGGATACAGTCGGTAAATGTTTGGTTTATACTTTTGCTGATTCTAAATCTGGTAAAGTTATTTTAAATTATTAGGCACTGTTTATACACGAGCGACGTGACGCGGCGGCATAGCGATCAAAGCCCTCGTAGCCCAGTGGATCTCGCTGATCTCAACCAATCAGGGAGGTTAAGCAACGCACACAGAGGCAGGAAACCTGATAGGTGACTAAAGTGGCAATTTATCACGAGCGTTTCCGTGCTTCGGAGGGCATGTTAAGCTGTCGGTCCCGGCTGTTGTCGATTGACTATAGTCGCTAAAACCAAGTCAGAGGCAATTGTGTGGTTTGAAAACTTTCACACCAGGGTTAGCCAAGTTCGCCACATACTTGACTTTACCTACACGATAAGAAGAAGAAGCGATCTAAGCAACGTAAAATGAATCTTAAAAGCTACGAAGCAAAGAATTTTCACCTGTCGCTCCGGCTTCGTGCTTCTATTTTTGGCAAAAAGATGGAGCGAAAAAAAAACTTTGCTCCGTTGCTATTAAGATTAATTTTGTGTTACTTTGATCGCCACGTCGTCGCCACGCCATCGCCACGTCGCTTTTGTATAAACAGGTTATATCGTACACAACTGTGGGATAGGCCTATGTCCTTTCCCAAGCTCTAATATATCTCTGTACCAAATTTCATCAAAATCGGTTCAGTATTAGGCGTGAAAGACAGACAGACAGACAGAGTTACTTTCGCATTTATAATATTAGTATGGATATTTCGTAGGTATTCTACAGAGCCTCTATCTACAGTTATTTTTGAGGCTTTTCCAAGTGGATTAGTTAAAGAGGTACTTACATAACTTAGCCGGTCTGATCTAGACACGAAAAGAAGAAAAAGTTAAAAGGTATGTAAACTCACAAATATTTTTTAGGAACAGGGTACCTACCACGATCGTTTAAAAGCATTTCTGTTTAGGATCCAACTTT
This sequence comes from Aproaerema taeniolella, assembly GCA_949987775.1. Taxonomy (NCBI): domain Eukaryota; kingdom Metazoa; phylum Arthropoda; class Insecta; order Lepidoptera; family Gelechiidae; genus Aproaerema; species Aproaerema taeniolella. Next base: position 17,057 of record CATLJT010000198.1, read on the forward strand.
GAACTGCTTCGCAATTGGAATGTTTTTTTTTAAATGGTACCATGATGGCGCTGCTTTTGAACTGCTCGGTTGTCTATGGTCCATTTTAAATGTCTACATAAATTGTCGCTGGTCTGCCTTTGAATCGCAACAGCGCCAAAATTGAATCGCTTATAAGCCATCATGGTACGAATAAGCGTTGCTGACTTGTTTAGGTCCTAAATTGGATCGCGCTAAGCGATCATGGTAAACCTCCAGGAAAATGTTCGGCGCCATTGATACTTGGACCCCAGGATAAGATCTCCTGGTGCTCCAACCGACTGAGCAACGACATGATAATATGTACTAAGTAAGGGAATGAGAAATTTTGCCACTTAACTTGAAGGCAAGATAGCTCAGTTGGTTAGATCACCAGGAGATTGAACCTGGGGGCGTGGGTTCAAGTCCCATTCGCGCTAAACATTTTTTTGTCCCTACAATTTATTTGTGAATATCCCTCACGCGGGTAAGCGTTTAAAAGTATCTAAAATGCCTTACCTACTGTACATCGTTTTCTCGGTTATATCGATAACTTTAGAACTAATCCCTCACCACAAATGGTTGGGTCCTGTCTACAATAGTGAGTCAGAAGTTAAGGAAATGTGCAAAATGGCAGTTCAGTTACTTGGCCGAGTTTTGATGACGGACTTACTAATGATAATGTCTAATTTAATGCTCTGCCTGCCCCGTAAGGGATTACAGGCGTGAGCATATGTATGTATGTATGTAATTTCATTTCCAGACGTTCATCGAGTAATAATTTATAATTTAGACTGTTTTACTCGTTTCCACGCCAACGTCGAGTTAATCGTTTCAGAACTGTTAAAAAGAAAGTGAATTACACCCGGTTGCAGACAAGTTAATGCTACTTTAAATATACTGTCCACCAGGACGGAATCACATGTAATGGAGCTTTAAGTTTAATGACCTGAACTAAAGAAAGTCATGAATCGTTTAGGAGGGTTCATCATCATCATGTAATCCTGTTATCCCTCATCAGGGACATAGGGCTCTCAGAAAGGATTTCCACTCTTCTCTGTTTTAGGCGGCAGCTTCGATGTATTTCCAACCGAGACCAGTTGATGCAGCCTCTTTATCAACTGACCGTCTCCAGGTGGTACGGGGACGGCCCGGCTCTATTAGGAGGGTTACTCACTACTTATTATAACTTTTATTGCAGCACCAGTTTTATTTTATAATTTGTAAATATATAAGGACAAAAAAGACATCAATAATAAATCCCCGCGTCCTTCCATTTCTTGCAATGTTGTGCTCGAATAGTAAGCATGAAAATCGTCACGCCATCTTTTTTAGGTCTGCCCCGCCGTCTATGGCCATCCTGTGGCGCCCAGTGGGTAACGGTCAGTGCCTACTGCGCCCTAGTGTATGCGGCTCTCGTACCCAGCCCAGACCCACTTTAATTTAAATGATTTTAGGGGAAAAGTAGTCTGCTACTGCAGTTACGGCTAGCAGGTCAGTATTTATGACTTTATCAATCAATCTGACACCCAAAATGTTGCGTTCCATTGCGCATTTTCTTATTACACATACAAGAAAACGCGTTTAGTTTTCTTTATTACCCATATAAACCACCTTAGAAAAATGGCCAACAAAAACAGCCTTTTCATGGTACAATTTGTACGAGTCGTAACAAATATGACGTACATTACGTGGGGCTATAACTTGGGAGTCGAGTGCATCCAAAGCAGGCATGAAATGGGAGGCTTACGGCTTAGGTACGCAGTATACAAACAAAAGTTTGCATAGTCAAGTATGTGGCAAAATTTACTAAAGCTGCATAGATAAAACAGATGTCGTTCTGGTTGTCTATTCCACTCACTAATGGCGTCTCCACTAAAATATTTATAATTAGGTCAAAATATGAAGAACAAATTTCGTCAACTTCGCGAGAAGTCTTCTTTTTAGAAAATATGGGTTGTTTGGTTTCACAGGGATAATAACCCCCTAAAATTTTGCTAACTAATTTAAAGTTACCTCGCATGTGTGTTTATTTGTCGTTCCTTAGAAATGGAGCAACAAATCGACGTATGGATATGGATAGTTGGAAGTCTCGAGAATCACATAGGATACATTTCCAAAAGAAATCGTATGACGAAAAGCAAGTAAACTATAAATGCAAGTAAATCCACTACTTGTCTTTTTTATATACTAGGTTAGGGTTATAAGCTGGACAAATTTGCAGGATTACGCACTCTGGACATTCGAGGCGGGGCTGTTGTACAGTGGCTGACATGAATCATAGGTTACCGTACTACGAGAGAAATATGCAAAAAACAAGTAGGTAGAGCAGCATTTCTCAAAGTATGGGTTGCAACCCACTGGTGGGTAGCAAACGAATATTGGGTGATCCCCTGTAAAGTATAGGTTATTTATCGGCTATGATTAATTTGTAAAAATACTGAAATAAATTGTGTGTAATCGAACGCATTGCGATTGGATGAAAGGTACAATTGTATTCAAAATAATACGGGGATTATTCACTAATCCCCGTATTATTTTATTCACTAAGTATAGTTATTCATATAAGTAGTTAAGTTTGACCTTTTTTTCCTCCTGAAAACTAAGAGATGACTGCCGAATTTTAAAGCTTTTATTATGTGGGTCGCGGACCGGTCGGTTTTGGGAACCACTGAAGTAGAGAATTTATGCATAACTTTTATTCATTATTTAGCTGGAAAGGCATGAAACCTGTCAAACAGACGAAATAGACTCCCAGAGGAGAAAACGGTTTCTCCAAGCGCTCCACTTTCAAAAATAAACTTAAAAAATTGTCGGTCTAACAACCCTTCTATAAATTTGAGGAGTTTTGAATGAGCTAATTGTGAATTTTATAAACTTATTTACATAATTTTATAAAATTTATAAAATTGACGTTTAATAGATATTGTGAATAAATTAAATTAAATTATAATAGAGTGTTTTTCTTGTGAATCACACTAAAAACTTTAGTATGGCCTGCTTACAGCACTCTTTTGCTGTGTAAGTGTAAATAGCTCCAGAAAAAGGGACCGACCTGGTTTCTTGCACAAAGATAGATACAGGACTGGAAAAACTTAGGCCACTTTGCCACGTGAAAGAAATCGCGGGCGGAGAACTAGTTTCAAATATTAATCAGCAGTCCAAAAGATGAAAGTACCGGTTTAGGTTTATGTTTGATGTTTATTTTTATGATAAGTTAAGGCTGTATGTCCCTGGGAAGGATACCAAAATAACTTAGTAAAGATGAAACTTTGAAGGCTTTACACATAGACGACAGTATAATATAGAAGTCTTACTTGATAAGACATTTTAGTCTTGGGTATACAAGATTAAAGGAACATTGTCTTAATTTTTTTTTAAACCGACAACAATTTTTGAATTAAAAAAAAGTTAATACATTTTACCTCGACTTTATTTACTGAAAAAGTTTTTTTTTATTGCGTTATTATTAGCATCCACAAGCTTAATGTCCGTGCTCTTGTCTAAATTAAGTTTTCTTGTTAATACTTTCTTTTTTTACTATAATACTATACTTTCCAGCTCCACCGTTGTTACACTTGCCGCTTTATTAACTAAGTATTAGTATAATTAGCTTAAAGTTGTTAACTTTCTCACAAAATGTAAAATTTGGATTTCGCAATTTCGAGGAAAATCTAAAATGGTTACTATGAAAAAAATTTACACTTAATCTTTTTATTTAGAACGGCAATTTTTTATTTAACTTGATAGAGTAATTAACTTGATAGTGTAAAGTTATTTATTCCTTGTCTATAATACCTTTCCGCAAAAGGAGAATGGGTAATTTTGTGTGGACACTGGACCCAAAAACAAAAATTTGACTGTAGCATAGTGGTCCGTGTGGTTTTTTATTGCCTTAGTTTAGTAGTTTAATTATCTAAGAAGCAGGTTTGAATTCCATTGGAGAAAAAAGATACAAATTATTTTATCTAAGGAACATAGCGCGTTATTTTATCATTATATTGTCTGTTAATCACTGAATATTGATTTTTAGTAATTAAATAATTATGATTACTGAAAGTGATAGCAACAGAATATATTTATAATAATAATCATTATTTATTATACTTAATTATTAATAGATATTTTTTTTCTTTGCCAAAAAAAACTTTTTTCTCCAATGGAATTCAGATGTGCCGCCTTAGAATAAATTAAACTACTCCACAAGAGCAATGATTACCAATATAGGTCATAATGCTACAATCAACTTTGTATTTGGGTACTCTGTTACCCATTCTCCTTTCAGCTTTGTAGGTCCAAATGCTTGGGCTGGACATCGATGAGTCAGACCTTTCGGAAAGTTGTTCAGTTTCATAGATTGATTTTAATTTTCTCTAAGTAATTTAAACTATAAAAAAGATACTAATGTTCAACAGCACTATCATCCAGTCTTTTGTTTTCAAAGGTTAAAAGTGTCAAGTGCTTCATTTCTAGCCGTGTTACAAAAGTTTAGATGAAGAAAAGTCTACGTAAGAGTTTTATAGAGCTATCTACGATTTGTTACAACTCAACGGAGTCCAGCAGAATCCAAGTTTTCTTGTTAAAGATCTGACAAGTTTTCAAGTGGGGACTTTTAACATGACTGTCTGATTACGGTGGCCTTGCCACTTTGAAAAGTATTTTAATGAATAACAAAACTCCGGGAAAATGGAAGAAAAATACGAAAATGTTTTTGGTACATAGGTGCGAAAACTGGTGGAATTATTATAATGAAAGAGATAGGTTTCGTGATGTTTCATCAGCTGCCAAGAACCACTTAGGGTGGCTGTGCCAGAAACAGATTGAATTTTAGTTATATCGGAGCAAAGACATATCGTAATTATTGTGTACTGAACACTTTTCATAACGTTTCGATATGTCACATAGCATAATACTCCTAAACCTATCAATGCTGTAATGGTGCTAATAATTACTATGGCACAATGGTTGGCAGCAATTCAATTTCAAATTCTATGTGTGTAAAATACGCCAAGTTTCACAGTGTTTTGTCATGCAAGCATTAAGCCATTAGCTGGAATAGTTATATGGAATTTGATGGCTTTATTGGATATTAGGATTTAAGAGCAATTAGTGTCAGGCTTATTAATGATTGTAAGCGGATTATATATCCAAAAACAAAAAAATTTATCACCCCCATCATTCGATTGCTTAGAACTTTTAAACGGCTGAACCAATGTTGATCAAATGTATATAAGAACCATCCCAATTACGTCAGCTTAAAAACAAGATAAACTTCATCAAAATAGGTCTATTCGTTAAGGAGCTACAACGCCACAAACAGACATACAGATACACAGACATATGACACCCCTCTTTTTTGTCAGGGATTAGAAAAGAACTACTGCAGCTCAAATACGATGGTGACAGCACGCGTAATGCGCCGCGGTCCTACGTCAAACTGTCAACATTGATAACGCCAGAGGGCGAGCAAGCCTTTAACATTTATAATATACTAGCTGATGCCCGCAACTTCGTTTGCGTGTTAATTTTTTTTTGTACAGAGTACACAGATTGAAAACATCTATCTTACGTGATTTAGATTTTTACATACAAAAGTTTTTTCCGTTCCCATGGGAATTTTGCAATATCCTGTTGCAACTAAGCTGTTTAAGGTACCTGCATGCCAAATTTCAAGCGTCTAATTTAAGCGGTTTAGATTTTTCCCGTTCCCGTGGGAATTTCGGGAATTCCTTTCTTAGTGCACCTCTACAGTACCTAAGCTACGTCCCTTCCAAATTTCAAGTGCCTGCGTTTAGCTGTTTAGGCTGTGCGTTGATATGTCAGTCAGTCAGTCAGTCAGTCAGTCAGTCAATCAGTTTCTCCTTTTATATACTTAGATAACGTTTATTGTACACACAGGACATAAATTACAGACATAAGACAGTACATACAAAAAGGTTTCGCTTATTCCGAGGCCTTTGCGCGGGGCCCTCGCGCAATCAAAGTGAAGTTTCAGTGTAAGCCAAGTGGCGCACCGCGCGAATTTGTCGCCATCGTGCTCAAGCTGCTAAAGTTTAAATGACGTGATATTTATTATTATTTATGTGATCGTTAGGTTGAAGACCCGTGAGGCCGTAAGCTCATTTTTTACTGTGAACTCTAATATAATATGATATATAATATAGTATATAATTTAATATAATATAATAAAAAAATATATATGACAGTCTCCTTTTTTCGTCATAACAGTACCTTCTGGAGTCCAAACGTTGCTGGTAGGATATTGCTGCTCAGCAATAGGGCCGCTTTTTGTACTATGGCAAAACTTTATTAAAATATTATTGTGTTATTTGCGTTAGACTGGAATAAAGTATGTTGTACTGTATTTTTTTTTAGTACGCTCTATTTATGAAAATAATCAACAAAACAAGAAAAGAGACCATGTTATAAATATCGAAAGAAAAATATTATATTACTGGCAACACAAAAATCAAAGCTCTTTGTGATTCATCCGATATTTTCTTCAAAGAGGATTTTATCTTTTTTGTATGAGGTTCTATTGATCTGAATTCCATTGGGAGACTGTGTTTTACCACATTTGACAAATACTCGGTATTTACGTTTTTCCTCGTTATAATAGGGGTATGAAATTGCCAATTTTTTTTAACTTTTATTTTGCTCATTATTTTTTTGCTTGAATAGCTATTTTCACTTTGGATTTATTAACTGAAAATTAGCTCAAAAATAAAATCGTTTCATCTTTTGCCCGTTTCAATGCTCTGTAATTTTTCCACTTGCTGCTTTAATTAAACAAAAGCATGCTTATCATTACTTTAATGTTGTCCAAAACATCTCACAAATACTAGTATGAAAATTTCGCATTTATGGAAAATGGCAATTACATCAAGACGAAATATAAAAACAAAACTAAAACTGATTGTAAACGAATTTTAATGTTTGCTTTGATCGGATATCATATCAGACATAAAAACCCAGACCCAGACCCATTAATTTCAACCGACCAAACCAATCACAATTATTGGCATTATTTTTTATTATTTTTATTATAAGATGGGTTAACTCTTGACCTCAATCTTGACCATAAGGTCAAAGATGAGGTCGACGATGGAGCGAGTTAACCCAGAAAATACCTATAAAGGCACTGGTACTCCCACGCACCGACGGAACACAGCAAGCTGTTTGGCGTCGGACTTCGGTAGGAGGGTGGTCGCGAACCAGACGGCCCTTTACAGAGCCTACCACACCGCAGAGACCATAGGACGACACCTATGTCGTCTTTTTTTAAAGTTAAAAAAAAGATTTGTAAATCTTTTTTACATTTTCATAAGGCGTAGTGCTGATACACGCCTTTTACTTACCGTTAATTAACGTAAAGTCATTACGTAATCAAGGAAGGCAAAATCTACAAACTCCAAGTGGAATTAAAGACAAAAATAGACCTATAACTTAGCATTACCGATTGGCAATTTAGGCTGCGCTAGTTTAAATTTAAAACGTATTTTTAACATCTCTTCTCCACTCTCTTGAATTTCAAATTCCATAATCCTCCACCGCTAAGACAGAACCGGCTCAAGGGAACTATTCCGAGATAATTCGCTCTAAAATTCACGGAACGTGGAAAATGCTCCCGTACACACATCAAAGCGACATTGTTGGATACCCAGACGATCCATTATAGACACTAGAATTTTTGAAGGTGCTAGCATCTTCTTCTTATCGTGTAGGTATAATCAAGTGTGTGGCAAACTTGACTAACCCTGGTGTCTGAGTTGACTAACCGCCAAATGGCCTCTGACTTGGTTTTATTGATCGACAACAGCCAGGACCGCTAGCTTGACGTGCCCCTCGAAGCACGGAAACTCTCGCAATAAATTGCCAATTTGGTCACCCATCCAGTTCCCTGCCCATGTATAAGTTGCTTAACCTCACTGATTGGTTCAGATCAGCGAGAGCCACTGGTCTACGAGAGGTACTAGCTGTGATAAGTACATATTTTACAGTGTGGCAAAATATTGTGAGGAAACCTACACATTCAAGCGGCTGAATGTGTAACCATGATTCGATCTGGTCAGGTTCTGCTTTTAGCAGGATCACGATTAATGTAAAGTTTGTAACGCTAACATAAAGTTCCGTAATGTAACGTTTGTAACGCTATCATAAAGTAAAAATAGTGTGTGGAGATTGTAATGAGTGTGTGTGTCTGTGTTTGCGTGTGTTAGTGTGTGGGTATGCGTGTGTGGTCGATCACATCACACCACCTCCAGTGCGATCCAAAGGCATAAAAATTATCAGTCATTAATGACTTGACCTGCAAAAGCGTATTCCGAAAGAGAGACGGGAGAAAGCGCTAATGAGAAGAAAAGTCGGCAACATTTTGTTAAGTTAGCTATATGGTGGGGATAGTCCCAACTGTGGTTAACACGCTCCTCGCTTTTTATTATTTTGTGCCTGAAAATGGCCACTAAGCAAACAGAAACTTTAGTACGGGAGTTGGTGAAGACAGTATCTACACTATCGAGTACAGTAAGTGCTTTAGAACTCAGGATTAATGAGCAAAATGCACAAATCTCCAAATTAACGAATGTTATTAGTCAGCTGACGACATCAGTACCTACCCTCAATGACTCCGCTGGATCTCTGTCACCGATTGAAGCCGCTGCTCAACGCCCTATTCGATCAGCGCGTCTAAAAGCAGCCGCTGCACTCAGCGGCAAAGTGCGGCCCGCGACGGGAGCGAAAGCAGCCGAAAAACATCGGTCGTCTTACTCTGGTGTATTAGGTGCGAACACGAAGAATGACGAGGCAGCCTCCAAGGCATCGCCGATAAAGTCCCCCACCAAGACACCACCTACTGACGTTGCAACAAAGGGTGCGTCCTCACTGCAAGCGAAAGTGACCGGCGGACCTCGGATGACCGAAAATACAAAAGAACATAAGGACGAATGGACTAAGGTCACACATAAAAAGACAAGATCTCACCAACCTAGAAAGGTAGTGATCGGCACGGGCAAACCTGATGATAGCCTTCAAACAGTAGACCAACTTAAGTATTTACAGGCTTGGTCTTTTCGACCTGAAACTACAACGGAAGAGGTTCTTAAATTCTTGAATAAAGTAGAGCCTAGTACTGATTTCATTGTAGAAAAACGCGAAATAAGGACTGATAGACATTCATCTTTTGTCATCGGTATCCCTGAAGGCTTATTTGAAAAATTCAACTCGCCGTCAGTGTGGCCGCCGCGCGTGCGTTTTACTAACTGGTTTCGTCGACAGCCCCGTGCAGAGCGGGGCGATAGCGGCGCAGGCGCCACTAACAAGTAATATACCCGCTTCGCCGGTTGACTGCGTGGACCTGTCGTGTAGGATGACCAATAATAGTGCATTTGATCGTAAGTTACGCATTTTGGTACATAATGTGCAAGGCCTATCAAATAAAGTTCCACGGCTGGAAAGTGTAATTCAAATTGATTCGGATTATAATTTAGTTTTATTAACGGAGCATTGGATGACAACTGACGAATTATCTGTCACGAGTATCATGAATTTTAATCTAGTCTCATCTTACTGTAGGCCAACTAGAGAACATGGAGGTGTAGCAATCTATGTACACAAAAGCGTGACAGTGCTAGATAGATGTGACCTATGTAATTTTTCTTTAGAAATGCATATAGAAATATCTGCTATTCAGATCATTGAGATAAATCTTATTGTTATCTGTATTTATCGTTCAAATACAGAGGGTAATTTTGATCAATTTATTTTTCAATTGGAGGCCCTTCTACAAACTTTAATCGATGAAAATGCATATTTGTTAGTGACGGGGGACTTTAATATCGACATTTTAGAGACTTCCAAGCAGCGTAAACAAAAACGAGCCCTAGGTGACCTTATGAGGCGGTTCAATTTACTAAGCTTGGTTAAATTCCCGACCAGAGTATCGAAAACTTCGAGTACGTGCCTTGATCATGTTTATAGTGACTATACTCACGGAAAAACCAAAATAGCACCAGTTGATGCTGCCATAGGGGATCACCGCGGCTTGAACGTTGAGATTGCCATACCAGCATCGAAAAATGCGACAAAGCATATAATCAAACAATTAATCAATAGTTCCAATGTTAGCAGATTGATTGAGACTCTTGAAGTATTTGATTGGAATGACAGTGCAGGTTTTGATGCTACTTATGGTACTTTTTTAAACGCATTTAATGCGAGTTGTCCGTTGAAGAAAGTTCCCGTTCGCAATGGTCAAATGAAATGGGTTAACGAAACGGTACTTAAAAGTAAGGAACATCTGCTATTACTTAGTATGTTTTCTCAACGTTATCCCCTAAACACGGATATCCAAAAAATGTTTCTACAATTTAAGTGTAGGTACAATAGCCTAATAAACACGGGTAGAAAAACTTTCCTTAATAATATAATATCTACGGGTACTAACAAGGCTCTGGCCGTATGGAATGTAGCGAGAATGGAGACCAACAAGGGCGCCGACGCCGGCGGGGATTCGCTGGGCGCGCTGCGGCACGCCGTGTGCGGCGCCGGCGGCTCCCACGCGCAGCTCGCGCAGGCACTCAATGACTACTACCTCTCCGTAGTCCGTGACACCTCGCTCCGGCCTAATTATACGGAGGCAATGCGGCTTCTATGTAAAACTATTGTACGCAATCCCAATACATTCTACTTCATACCTTTTACACTGTTTGAAATACAAAAAATAGTAAAAAAGATTAAGCCAAAGCCCACGAAGGATATGAACGGTCTCCCGACAAGTATACTTCGACAGTTGCCACCGGCTTTCTTGCAAATACTTGCTGACCAATTCAATGAATCCATTTCTAACGGTGTTTATCCAGAAAAACTTAAGAAAATTAAGGTCACACCCGTTTATAAGGGAAAGGGAAGTAAGAAAGAGATAAAGAATTATCGCCCCATCTCCATTGTGCCCGCTGTCTCAAAAATATTTGAGACGGGTATTTGTGACCGACTTAACTGTTTCCTGGAACGGAGTGAGTTGTTGTGTGACCAGCAATATGCGTATAGGTGTGGTCGCTCGACGGTGGCTGCAGCCCGCAGACTGATTCGCACTGTTTTGGCACGGTTGGAGGCGAAGATGAAAGTGGCTGCCGTCTTCTTTGATCTTTCCCGCGCGTTTGATTTGGTGGACCATAATCTCATCTTGAGAAAACTGGAACACTACGGCGTACGTGGAGTGGGTCTTGACGTGCTGGATTCCTTCCTCTCCGGGCGCTGCCAGGCTACGCGGGTTGGTTGCGATAGTTCGAGTGAGGGTTCGATTGGCGCTAGATCCGTACCTCAGGGCTCAAATGTCGGCAACAGCATCTTTGTATTGTTGATGAACGACCTACCTTATTCATCACCAAACGTCGAATTTCTAATGTATGCCGACGATATATGTGCCCTTGTAAGCGGTAAAACTGATCTTGAGCTAATCATTAACATTCGAGAGGTAATAACCAAACTTTCTGGCTGGTTTCTGGCGAACGGAATGCAACTGAATGCAAGTAAAACAAAACTTGTTGACTTCGCACTTAGATGTGATAGATCGCCAAAACTTGTCGTACAAATAGAAAATACAACAATGGAGGCCTCTGATTCCACTCGGTTCGTGGGCTTCACTATTGATAGCGGACTTCAATGGCATGCTCATATAGATGCATTATGTGCTAAACTAAACTCCGCCTATTACGCTGTGGCTCGGCTTTCGCGAACTCTGTCACCACCGAACATATTGACGATTTATTATGGGATGTTCCACTCATACTTGACGTACGGCATAGATCTCTGGGGTCTGGCGGCTGACAGGGATCGCCCATTCATCATACAGAAGAAGGTCATTCGTATGATATGCCGTGTAGCTCCTGATGACCCAGCGCAAAAACTCTTTATTGAACTGGGCATACTTACAGTCCCGTCGTTGTACATCCTGGAGGTGGCAAAGTATGTTCGCCGAAACCTAAGCGAGTTTCCCACTCCTCCCAAATTCTCTGCCAGAAGAAGGCACCAACTCGCATCGACTGTGCATAGACTACAAAAGTCAGCAAATGCTTTAAGTGTCGTGGGACCCAAAATTTACAACAAAATAAGTAACGATATTAAAGACTCCCCGTCTGAAGCTAGCTTTATAAGCAAATTAAAGAAACACCTTGTAGAAAGGGCGTATTATTCTGTGAGGGAATTCATTGATGAATGAATGTTACCCCTGAATGTTATGATTTATAATTTATTTTTTATTTTATTTTTCGACCAGATCTTCAATCATTTCGAATGTTGACATCGAATACCATTTCAAACCTTTTAAATTGATATTCGAATTATCTTCTTCGAAATGACCGAATGAGAAAGAAGTTGCGTTATGCCCGATCCTCCATGAAGGTCTGCAT
>CATLJT010000199.1:0-35602 GCA_949987775.1 Aproaerema taeniolella
AATAAAAAAACCGGCCAAGAGCGTGTCGGGACACGCGCATTGTAGGGTTCCGTAGCAGCATGGTTCAAATATGCAGCTGGCTTCTTAATTCTACGAGCATATGGACGGTTAAATCGCTAATAATGTCTAATAAAAACGAGGTCACAAAGAAAGAAGGTAACTAAAGGAGAAATGTAGATTCCAGCGCCATAAGGAAAATGAAAAAAAAACATCTGTTTAATAACCACCTCGCGTGGATACAAATGGTTGTATAAAAATTGTTTACATTACGTATTCATTTAAAACGGGTGTACTATCGTTACGGTCGTAGTTAGAGATGAAAGAGACTGCCTTTTAAGGCTTATTAAAAAGACTCGCCTCCATCTTACAGGACTTGACTCTTAAATTAAGACTGAAAGTTCGAGTTTTTATTAATAAGACTTAGTAGTTTATTAAAAGATTAAAAACTAAAACGACTCGAGTTCTTTCAAAATACTAAAAGACTTAAACGACTCAAGTTCTTTTATGTAAAAGGGATCGCAACGCAGTTTGTGTGTGATATTAAATATTTCTTTTGTAACCGATCAACCAAAAGGAATAAATAATTCACGCCTAAACCACTAAATACATTTTGATAACATTTGACAAGGAGATAAAATGAGATATTTACATTCTATCAACACATACCTTACGACTGTCGACTTCCCAGATAATGAGTCGCCAGTCTTTGAAGTCCTTTAAGCTGTTTAAGTAACAGCTCAGTTTTTTACGTTAAAAGACTTCGACTACAAAAGCTAGTCTTATGACTAAAGGATGGGAACTAAAAGACTGAATCAGTCGCGAGGCGTCAAAAATAAGGTGAGTCTTTATTAAAAGCCTTAAAAGACTGAGTATCTTCCATCAGTAGTCATAGTCGATGTTAAAATCTCCAAATACTATAGTATAAAAAACAAATGTATGAAAGAGTTTTTAGTTTCAGAAATAACTTTAGTTTTGGTGTAAACACAACATAATGAAATTATAAAATTCGAAAGCGAAGCGAGCGAAATTTTTTTTTTTTGCTACAAATTATTAGAAATAATATAGACCTGCTGATAAAATAACCTCGCCTCTCTTTTAGTATTGAACCTTGTAAACATATTCTTATTAATTCCAAAAACGTTTGGCACTTGGTCGACTATCACTCGCAAACTTGAAAGGCTAACTTATGTGTGATAGTTATTCTTTTAATTTCGTTGTATATTCTACCAAAGAGAATTTTTTCTCATTTTTAGAAACAACCGTTTAGCTGGTAGAGGGGGGGGACACTAACTTTGGTTTAGGGCTAAATACAACAGAATGGAAGTATTTAATCCGCGAGCGAAGCGAGCGCGAATTTTTTTTGACTTTAAAAAAAAAAAAATTAAAAAATTTTTTTTGCAACAAAAGTATTGTTAGGAATAATTTCGGCTGATGCTAAAGAGCAGGTCGCGTGGTGATTGTGTATAATTTTGATGTCATTTTCGTAATTAACACCCCCAAAAACCTATAACGACACATGAAATGTCAATATGGTACAGCTTGGCTTTAGACCTTGCCTCACTTTTAGCGTGGAACTTTGTATGGCAGCTGTTTTGGATTAGGTTGAACTTTGTCGTAAATGCTAAATGCTCGTGGAATAATTATTTAACATTTTTTTTCATTTTAAAAATTAATTTTTCGCAAACGGACTGCTGAATCGAAAAACGTTCGTAGTAAACCCCTTCAATCTTTTAAAAAACTATCCTATGACATCCCACTCGATGATATCGGCGGGAAAAAAAAATCCATCGCCCTTTCACATGTATGGGAAACACCCGAAAAAAATTTTTTTACAAAATTTTATTTTTTCTATTTGTCGGCGCAATTAATATGTATGAACATGCCAAATTGCAGCTCTGTAGTACCAAGGATCTAATATTAGTAAATATATTCTTATTAATCCCAACAATGTATGGCACTTGGTTTACCATTACTCGCAAACTTGAAGGGCCAACTTATGTTTTATAGTTTTCCTTTTAAATTTGATGTATGTTCTACCTCTGTGAATTTTTCCACATTTTTAAAATCAACTGTTTAGCTGGTAGAGGGGGGGGACACTTGTGTTTGACAAAAATTTTCACTTTAAAAATTTATGATTCGCAAACGGAGTGCTAAATCGAAAAATGTTCGTAGTAAACCCCTTCTGTCTTTTAAAAAGCTATTCTTAGACACCCCACTCGATGATATTGGCGAGAAAAAAAAAATTCATCGCCCTTTCACGTCTATGGGAGACACCCGAAAAAAATTTTTTTTCTAAGGTTTTACTCTACAGTTCTATCGGCGTGATTACTATGTATAACTATGCCAAGTTTCAGCTCTGTAGTACTAAGGGTTTCTTAGAAAACCCGCGGACAGACGGACAGACGGACAGACAGACGGACAGACGGACAGACGGACATGGCGAAACTATAAGGGTTCGTAGATTACTACGGAACCCTAAAAAAGAGCTGAACCTGAAACAAGTTCATGAAAACGACGGACTACGTAAGACGAAGGAATGTCTGACGCGAACATGCGTTCTTCGATCAACTCGAAGAAATCTTTGACGCATGACTTCCCGTCGAAGTTGACATTCTATTTCGATAGGCTAATATATCTCGCGAGAAAAGTTGAGTGAGACGTGTAGCTTCATGGGAAGGAATAGTTAGATTATGGAACCACTGTAAAATAGGACTAGCATGGAATGGTGTTTCGGCGATGCCTGTTTTGGATGCAGCTTCATCTTGTTCGACATCCATTATTGTGTCTCGATTTCCGGACATTTTGTAGCCGTCAAACAAATGCAGTGGAGAAAAGAAAACAAAAGAATAAAACTGCTAGTGGTAGTAAAACTATTATTATCAATAGAATACAACGTGGGATGGAATAATACCTTGCAGGTGAAAGGGAAAAAGAAAAACAACATCCTACTAGAGTGCTTTTTAAACGTTTTTAAACTACTTTTAAACCCTTTATTGCTTTTAAAACGCTTTATTTAAATTGCTTTTAAAAATTGTCTTAAAACGCTTGGAAAACTTGTTTTTAAACGCGTGGAACGTAGTGAATTATCTAACTATGGGAATAGAGAAAGGAAAAAAACTTTATTTGGAAAAATGAGAACAAAATTATTGAAAAAAATCGTTATTTTTACAACAATATTCAATAACAATAATATGTAATCAATCATATTCAATTTGACTACTGGAATATGGTATGTAGTGACTCCGGAAAACGTAGGGGTTGACTGGTCCAACTGCGGGTATGCGGCAGCGGCACGGAACGTGCTTACCGTAAAAGCAAGAAAAAAAAAAACCGGCCAAGAGCGTGTCGGGACACGCGCATTGTAGGGTTCCGTAGCAGCATGGTTCAAATATGCAGCTGGCTTCTTAATTCTACGAGCATATGGACGGTTAAATCGCTAATAATGTCTAATAAAAACGAGGTCACAAAGAAAGAAGGTAACTAAAGGAGAAATGTAGATTCCAGCGCCATAAGGAAAATGAAAAAAAAATCATCTGTTTAATAACCACCTCGCGTGGATACAAATGGTTGTATAAAAATTGTTTACATTACGTATTCATTTAAAACGGGTGTACTATCGTTACGGTCGTAGTTAGAGATGAAAGAGACTGCCTTTTAAGGCTTAATTTAAGACTTGACTCTTAAATTAAGACTGAAAGTTCGAGTTTTTATTAATAAGACTTAGTAGTTTCTTAAAAGATTAAAAACTAAAACGACTCGAGTTCTTTCAAAATACTAAAAGACTTAAACGACTCAAGTTCTTTTATGTAAAAGGGATCGCAACGCAGTTTGTGTGTGATATTAAATATTTCTTTTGTAACCGATCAACCAAAAGGAATAAATAATTCACGCCTAAACCACTAAATACATTTTGATAACATTTGACAAGGAGATAAAATGAGATATTTATATTCTATCAACACATACCTTACGACTGTCGACTTCCCAGATAATGAGTCGCCAGATAAAGTCCTTTAAGCTGTTTAAGTAACAGCTCAGTTTTTTACGTTAAAAGACTTCGACTACAAAAGCTAGTCTTATGACTAAAGGATGGGAGCTAAAAGACTGAATCAGTCGCGAGGCGTCAAAAATAAGGTGAGTCTTTATTAAAAGCCTTAAAAGACTGAGTATCTTCCATCAGTAGTCATAGTCGATGTTAAAATCTCCAAATACTATAGTATAAAAAACAAATTTATGAAAGAGTTTGTAGTTTCAGAAATAACTTTAGTTTTGGTGTAAACACAACATAATGAAATTATAAAATTCGCGAGATAGACCTGCTGATAAAATAACCTCGCCTCACTTTTAGTATTGAACCTTGTAAACATATTCTTATTAATTCCAAAAACGTTTGGCACTTGGTCGAATATCACTCGCAAACTTGAAAGGCTAACTTATGTGTGATAGTTTTTCTTTTAATTTCGTTGTATATTCTACCAAAGAGAATTTTTTCTCATTTTTAGAAACAACCGTTTAGCTGGTAGAGGGGGGGGGGGACACTAACTTTGGTTTAGGGCTAAATACAACAGAATGGAAGTATTTAATCCGCGAGCGAAGCGAGCGCGAATTTTTTTTGACTTTAAAAAAAAATTTTTTTTTAAATTTTTTTAGCAACAAAAGTATTGTTAGGAATAATTTCGGCTGTGGCTAAAGAGCAGGTCGCGTGGCGATTGTGTATAATTTTGATGTCATTTTCGTAATTAACACCCGCAAAAACCTATAACGACACATGAAATGTCAATATGGTACAGCTTGGCTTTAGACCTTGCCTCACTTTTAGCGTGGAACTTTGTATGGCAATTGTTTTGGATTAGGTTGAACTTCGTCGTAAATGCTAAATGCTCGTGGAATAATTATTTAACATTTTTTTTTCATTTTAAAAATTAATTTTTCGCAAACGGACTGCTGAATCGAAAAACGTTCGTAGTAAACCCCTTCAATCTTTTAAAAAACTATCCTATGACATCCCACTCGATGATATCGGCGGGAAAAAAAATCCATCGCCCTTTCACATGTATGGGAAACACCCGAAAAAATTTTTTTTACAAATTTTTATTTTTTCTATTTGTCGGCGCAATTAATATGTATGAACATGCCAAATTGCAGCTCTGTAGTACCAAGGATCTAATATTAGTAAATATATTCTTATTAATCCCAACAATGTATGGCACTTGGTTAACCATTACTCGCAAACTTGAAAGGCCAACTTATGTTTTATAGTTTTCCTTTTGAATTTGATGTATGTTCTACCTCTGTGAATTTTTCCACATTTTTAGAATCAACCGTTTAGCTGGTAGAGGGGGGGGACACTTGTGTTTGACAAAAATTTTCACTTTAAAAATTTATGATTCGCAAACGGAGTGCTAAATTGAAAAATGTTCTTAGTAAACCCCTTTTGTCTTTTAAAAAGCTATTCTTAGACACCCCATTCGATGATATTGGCGAGAAAAAAAAAATTCATCGCCCTTTCACGTCTATGGGAGACACCCGAAAAAAATTTTTTTTCTTAGGTTTTACTCTACAGTTCTATCGGCGTGATTACTATGTATAAATATGCCAAGTTTCAGCTCTGTAGTACTAAGGGTTTCTTAGAAAACCCGCGGACAGACGGACAGACGGACAGACGGACAGACGGACAGACGGACATGGCGAAACTATAAGGGTTCGTAGATTACTACGGAACCCTAAAAAACCGGCCAAGAGCGTGTCGGGCCACGCGCATTGTAGGGTTCCGTAGCAGCATGGTTCAAATATGCAGCTAGCTTCTTAATTCTACAAGCATATTGTCATAGTTGATGTTAAAATCCCCAAATACTATACCTACTTAGTATCATAAACAAATGTATTAAAAAGTTTGGCCTAAATATAACAGAATGGAGGTGTTTAATGCGCGAGCGAAGCGAGCTCGAATTTTTTTTTTTGCGACAATTTTATTGTAAGGAATAATATAATAATATCAAGCTAAGCAGGTGTTTTTTTTTAATGTCGTTTTCGTAATTCGCACCCACAAAAACCTATTAAACGACACCTGAAATGTTACAGCTTGGCTTTCGGCTCGCCTCACTTTTAGCGTGGAACCTTGTATGTCAACCATTTTGGATAAGGGTACACTTCGTCGTAAATGCTACACTCGTGAATTATTCCACATTTTTTTTCATTATAAAAATTAATGTTTCCTAAACGGATTGCTGAATCGATAAACGTTTGTAGTAAACCCCTTCTATCTTTTAAAAAGCTATCCTATGATAACGCAATCGATGATATCGGCTAGAAAAAAAACCATCGCCCATTCACGTTAATGGGAAACACACGAAAAAATTTTTTTTCCACCATTTTATTTTTTAGATTTGTCACCACAATCAATAGGTATGTATGACCATGCCAAATTTTAGCTCTGTGCTACCAAGGGTTTCTTAGGAAACCTGCGGACAGACAGACATGGCGAAACTATAAGGGTTCGTAGATTACTACGGAACCCTAAAAACAAATGTATTATTAAAGAGTTTGTAATTTGGGAAATAATTTTTGTTCTGGTCTAATAACAACCGAATGTAAGTATAAAATTCGCGAGCGAAGCGAGCGCGAATTTTTTTTTTTTTAAGGCGATATTACTGTTAGAAATAATATTAACCTGCTGTTAAAATAATTTTGATGTCATTTTCGTAATTAACACCCCCAAAAAACTATTTAACGACACCTAAAATGTCAATATGTTACAGTTTGGCTTTCGACCTCCCCTCACTTTTAGCGTGGAACCTTGTAAACATATTCTTATTAATCCCAAAAACGTTTGGTCGACTATTACTCGCAAACTTGAAGGGCCAACTTATGTGTGATAGTTTTTCTTTTAATTTCGTTGTATATTCTATAACCTTGAATTTTTTTACATTTTTGAAACAACTGTTTAGCTGGTAGTCTCCCCCCCGGAAACTTGTTTTTAACAAAAAAATTCACTTCAAAAATATTTTTTTCTCAAACGGAGTGCTGAATCGAAAAACGTTCTTAGTAAACCCCTTCTATATTTTAAAAATCTATCCTATGACATTCAATTCGATGGTATCGGCGATAAAATAAAATCCATCGCCCTTTCACGTGTATGGGAAACACCCGAAAAAATGTTTTTTCCGAAATTTTATATTTTAGATCTGTCGGCGCAATCAATATCTATGACCATGCCAAATTTCAGCTCTGTAGTACCAAGGATCTTATATTAGTAAATATATTCTTATTAATCCCAACAGTGTTTGGCACTTGGTCGACTATTACTCGCAAACTTAAAGGACCAAGTTATGTGTGATAGTTTTCCTTTTAATTTCGTTATATAATCTATCAACGTGAATTTTGCCACATTTTTAGAAACAACCGTTTAGCAGGTAGAGGGGGGGGACACTTGTGTTTGACAAACATTTTCACTTTAAAAATTTATATTTCGCAAACGGAGTGCTGAATCGAAAAACGTTCTTAGTAAACCCCTTCTATCTTTTAATATGCTATCCTATGACACCCCACTCAAAAATATTGGCGAGAAAAAAAAAATTCATCGCCCTTTCACGTCTATGGGAGACACCCGAAAAAAATTTTTTTTTCTAAGATTTTACTCTACAGTTCTGTCGGCGTGATTCATATGTATAATCATGCCAAGTTTCAGCTCTGTAGTACCAAGGGTTTCTTAGGAAACCCGCGGACAGACGGACAGACGGACAGACGGACAGACGGACAGACGGACAGACGGACATGGCGAAACTATAAGGGTTCGTAGATTACTACGGAACCCTAAAAACGTTTGGTTGACTATTACTCGCAAACTTGAAGGGCCAACTTATGTGTGATAGTTTTTCTTTTAATTTCGTTGTATATTCTATAACCGTGAATTTTTTCACATTTTTGAAACAACTTTTTTCCGTTTCAACGGAGCTCTCTAATAAATAGAAGCCCTCCCCCTCAAAGACGACACGCAACGCCCTCTGTAAATCAGCCCGAACCCGAACCAGAAAGTTCGCCCGAACCAAAACCTAGATGTGACCTAATTACGACCCCTGAGATCCAACATTGGATTACAACAATTGAGCACTCGCTTCATGCTATTTGCACAATATCTGGCGAAGGCAAGATGAATTCGGAACAAAAGCTAAAAATATGTAACATCACCAGAAATGTACTGGGAGATGTATCGCGCCTTGCAGTTCAATACCAATCCCTTAAACAGAAATATATATCAGCATGTACCAAGGCCAATACTTTGCAAGATCAAAAAGAAATATTTGACCAAATAGAAGAAATTAAAGATGACATACGAGCACTTCCTAAGACCACACCACAGACCTCATTGTCCTTTGCTGATATCCTTAAAAAAGAAAATCACAAAATTTCTATTAGACCCCCCAACACTAGCCGCATAGCTATTTATCCAGCCGATAAAGACCTATCTAGCGAGGATACTCAGAAATTAGTTCAAAAAATAATTAAACCGGAAGAACTTAAGCTACACATACGTGGGGTCAAAAAGACGAAACACGGAGGGGTTATTATAAGTACAGACCGAAAAGATGACTTGGAGAAGTTTAAACAATCAGCACCCCTTAGAGCATCCGGTTTCAAAGTAGAAGAGACACTGAAAAGGAGGCCAAAGATAATATTACTGGGTGTACCTAAAGATACGACCGAGAAAGAAGTGCTAGAGTGCCTCTACGAGCAAAATGTAGCCGAAAATCATCCGGAATTTACTCGAGAAAAATTCTTTAGCTCATGTAAATTTAGTCACAAATCCGGAAAGAAAGAGTCACTTACCTCTAACTACATTTTGGAAATTACCGCCCAACTCAGAAAAGTACTCATTGTAAAGGAGCGAGTATTTATAAATTGGACATCATGCCCGGTAAGAGATTTTACCATCGTTACGCGGTGCTATAATTGTCAACTCTATGGCCACTCTGCAAAATATTGCAGAGACTCTAAGCCCACGTGTGGACACTGTGGAGGTGCGGGTCATACCATCAAAGACTGTGCCCACAAATCCGAAACTGGAAAATGCGCGACCTGTAAGCGCTACAATAAACCAAGTGAACATAAAACAGGAGATGAGCTATGTCCAGCAAAAAAGAGTGCAGAAAACTGGTTCATGAGTTTCGTCGATTATGAGGGCGCCTAGAGCGCCGTAATACTAAGTTTACCAAGCACAGTAATGAACTCAATTAACGATCTTGTTAGGGATATAGATGCGACCTGTGAATACCAGTCATCTGCCTGCGATATCGATAGTTGTGCCTCCTTGCTTTCGAAAGGTAAATATAATTTTAGTATTTTTGTACAGAATATTCGTAGTATTAATTGTAACTTCGATGGCCTATTGCCCCTGATAAGTCAAACTAAGCTAGAAATAGATGTTATTGTTTTAACTGAGTGCTGGTTATCCTGTGCTCCTTTAGTCCCCCAACTAACAGGGTATAATGTGCACACGTCTGATAATACTAATATATTACAAAACGATGGGGTAGCGATATACTTAAATTGTAATATTTCTAATGTAACTTTTGAAGAGCCTCATATCATTGACGCAAACTGTCTGATCGCTAAGATAGGCACTGACTTAGCAATTGTAACAATTTATCGCTCCCCATCGTACAAAAACATTAATAACTTCTCACAATCACTTAGCTGTATACTCGAAACCCTATCCACATATAAAAATGTATTCGTAGTCGGTGATATTAATATAGACATAAAAACTGGAAATGATGACAACAACTCTCTGGAGTATCTAACCCTAATGTCGTATCTAGGCTACTTGCCCACCCACCTCCTCCCTACTAGAAACAAAAATTGCCTAGATCACGTTTTTGCTAGAACCAACATACACCTAAAAACCTTAATCTTAAACACTACTTTGACTGACCATGACTCCGTACTATTGTGTTTAAAAATGAAATATGAGAGGTCTTATGCAACCACCAAATTGGTCAAGTTAAACTATGAGACTATTTCACGCGACTTAGAAAACATAGACTTGACTTGCATATACAACATGACCGACATAAACCATGCTATGGAGTATCTTATCAATTCTATGAGAAAGATTATGAAAAGAAATACACGGACGATTACTTTAACTCGTCGTAAAAAAATAATAAAGCCTTGGATTACACCTGGACTCTTACGTTGTATCAGAAATCGAGACAAACTACACAAAAACCTAAAGAAATCTCCTGAAAATGAAATTCTTAAAATAACTTATCTTAGATATAGAAATTTTTGCAATCATTTGTCGAAAAAGCTAAAACGTCAGTATGAAAAAACCGAGATTACAAAGGCAGGGAAAAATAAAAATAAATTATGGAAAGTAATAAAAAATGTTACAAACATGAATCGCCCCAAATCATCTGCTCAGCAACTATTAGTCAGCACGGCTACAGCTGCCCACTCTGCAAACTCGGCAAATAATTTCTTTGTAAATATAGGTAAAAACCTCGCTGAGGCAGCTAAGTCACATATTACTCATAGTGACGCAAGCTGTGAACAACAATTCTGCTTACAGCCCTCTCAATTACATTCTTTTGGACTTTTTGATACAGACGAAAATGAGGTCGACAAAATTATTATGACACTAAGAAATGATTGTGCTACAGGTTTTGACAAAATACCCTGCTTGTTCCTAAAAACCTTTAAGAAACTTCTCGTTCCGCCCATAACATACCTTTTTAACCGATGTTTTGAAAATGGTGTATTCCCAAATATTCTTAAGAAGGCCATTGTCCATCCCATCCATAAAAATGGAGATAAGAGCTGTGTTAATAACTATCGTCCTATCGCAATACTAACATCCATATCCAAAATCCTAGAAAGACTGGTGTACAATCGGCTTGTAAGGTTTCTGGAGAAGAACAGGCTATTGTCTGCGAGCCAGTTTGGTTTCAGAGCGGGAAGATCAACTGATGATGCAGTTAATGAGCTTTCCGACTTTGTAGTACGAAGATTGGACTCGCAAAATAGGTGCTTGGCTATTTTTCTGGACCTGGCGAAAGCTTTTGATACGGTTTCTGTTCCTATCCTACTTGACAAGTTAGAAGCCCTTGGAATCCGTGGTTTACCTCATAAACTCATAAAAGACTACCTTACCAACAGAACTCAAAGAGTTAAGATTGAAAATATTACAAGTGATGAGTTACCTATTGAATATGGTGTTCCTCAGGGAAGCATATTAGGCCCATTACTATTCCTTGTATACATCAACGACCTCTGTCAAATTCCCCTATCTAATGGTAAAACCATATCCTACGCTGATGACACGGCTCTAATCTTTAGCACCCAAACCTGGACCGAAACATTTGAACAGGCACAAGCAGGATTCAATACAGTGTCTCGATGGCTAAGACAAAATTTGCTGACGCTGAATACTGACAAAACAAAATACATGACATTCTCCTACACCTCCTCCACTCAGCCCCCTCCGAACTCCTTCTCTCTGATAGCACATCAATGCTCTAATTCAACACACGGGAGCTGCCATTGTCCAGAGCTTCAGAATACTAACACTATTAAGTATCTAGGCATTATAATTGATAATCACCTCAACTTTAAAGCCCACATAGAAGCGCTTATGGCCAGAGTACGTAAACTCATATATGTATTTAAGAACCTTAGACACGCAGCAAATGGGGCACTCCTGAAGTCTGTCTATCTTGCAATATGCCAGTCTCTGCTAACATATTGCGTAACAACTTGGGGCGGCACTCATAAAAATACCCTTATAGGTCTAGAAAGAGCACAAAGAGCTATTCTTAAAGTCAGCACCTTCCGCCCCTTCCGCTACCCTACCACCGCCCTCCTAACTGAATGCCGTGTTCTCTCTGTTCGACAGCTTTTCATTTTACTAACAGTCATTAAAAAACATAAGGAAACACACTATAATCCAGCATTCAAAAACAACAAAAGGAGAGCAGATATTGTGTGTACCTCTGAATCTCTCCGAACAGCACACTCGCATAGATTTTATTGCTTTCTGGGTAGTTTTCTGTTCAATAAAATTAACAACCAACTAAATATTTACATTAAAAACAAAACTGAATGTAAAAAGGCTCTACAGGATTGGCTGATGGGCCAGTCATACGCAGATACAGAGAAACTACTTTTAGTTATAAGCTAATCTTAGTTATAAATAAAAAGATTTATTAGCCAATAAGTAAAACTAGTAATACTATAAAGTTCTAATTCTAAGTTGTTATTATTTATTGTTTGTTCTATAAGAAATATTGTTAATTAAAGCAATAATTTGAATATTACTAACCCATGATACCTAAGATACAAGTAAAAAATTTTACTTAGTTTAGGTATCATAATATAGCATACCTGACCTACTAAGCATTTTGTAATATAAATTTAGCATGTAGCATTATTTAACAAGCATTAAATTTGTACTACTTAATTAAGTTGACAATTTAAAAATTTTATCATTGTAAATTTTTGTATTTAGGCTTAAGTTTTTATGAAATAAAATATCTTATCTTATCTTATCTTAACTGTTTAGCTGGTAGTCTCCCCCCCAGAAACTTGTTTTTAACAAAAAAATTCACTTCAAAAATATTTTTTTCTCAAACGGAGTGCTGAATCGAAAAACGTTCTTAGTAAACCCCTTCTATATTTTAAAAATCTATCCTATGACATTCAATTCGATGGTATCGGCGATAAAATAAAATCCATCGCCCTTTCACGTGTATGGGAAACACCCGAAAAAATGTTTTTTCCGAAATTTTATATTTTAGATCTGTCGGCGCAATCAATATCTATGACCATGCCAAATTTCAGCTCTGTAGTACCAAGGATCTTATATTAGTAAATATATTCTTATTAATCCCAACAGTGTTTGGCACTTGGTCGACTATTACTCGCAAACTTAAAGGACCAAGTTATGTGTGATAGTTTTCCTTTTAATTTCGTTATATAATCTACCAACGTGAATTTTTCCACATTTTTAGAAACAACCGTTTAGCAGGTAGAGGGGGAGGACACTTGTGTTTGACAAACATTTTCACTTTAAAAATTTATATTTCGCAAACAAAGTGCTGAATCGAAAAACGTTCTTAGTAAACCCCTTCTATCTTTTAATATGCTATCCTATGACACCCCACTCAAAAATATTGGCGAGAAAAAAAAAATTCATCGCCCTTTCACGTCTATGGGAGACACCCGAAAAAAATTTTTTTTCTAAGATTTTACTCTACAGTTCTGTCGACGTGATTCATATGTATAATCATGCTAAGTATCTGTAGTACCAAGGATTTTTTAGGAAACCCGCGGACAGACGGACAGACGGACAGACGGACAGACGGACAGACGGACATGGCGAAACTATAAGGGTTCGTAGATTACTACGGAACCCTAAAAAGGATTAAAAGTCACGAAATTAATAGAAGTAAAGGTTACTTATCATAAAAAAAAAAACAGGATTTTGGTTCAGGCACCAAATTTAGAATGACGGAACCTCTGCTTGACAAGGAACAAGCGGTGGCTTGGCCCGCCACGTAAATAAAAACGTAAGGTAAATCGAATATAATAACATAAAAAAAGATATAAAACAACAATAATTTCGAATTATAAAAAGAATAGAAAAAAGTCGTCGTTGGGGTGATAGGGAGAAAAAAATAAAAGAATTGCAGTCTGAAGCCGAAAAGGTCCTTGGACACGTTAAACTAGGCTGCGCAGCATAGGCCTAACGGGACCCGCGGTTACAAAATTAAATTAAAATTTTGAGTAAAATTAAAATTAGGTAGGTAATTAAAATTAAAATTGTTATCTGGAAATGAGATCCGGTGCAGCACGGTGGCAGTAGAAAATGGCCAGCTAGCACCAATGGGCGCTAGCCTCTCGGGTAGTATTTGTAGTCACACAGTTGAGACAAAACAGGAAAATTATCGGGGGGAAGGAAAAACACGTAGACAGAAACAAAATACAAATCTGTTTAATTTACAAAAAGGGAATCAAAAGAAATTAGGACGGGAACGAAATATATTCGTACTTACATTTTGTTCGAGGAAGTCCACTTTTGGGCCTAAAAAAAAATCAAACGATTAAATTGTTGGTTATTACCAGAACAACTATATTCTTCAACAATTTCACTTTAAATCGCATTAATTACGTCATGCACAAGAAATTAAACGTAAAACGCAAAAATCAACATTTCTTTTAAATAATTTTTGACGACTAACAAATTTCTAAACGATTTCAAAATTCGAAGATAAACCAAAAAGTCAATGACAGAGAATTCAAATAGTATGCCAGGAAAAAGAGACCAAAATTATAAATGTATGCGGGAATACGCAGTTTAAAGGTCCTTGTGAACGAACGTATTGTGGTTTGTTTTATTTTCGTAAGTCAGTAAAATATTCGCCATTGCGGTGTTAATTAATTCTTTTACATAGTCTGCGTCGCTCGCAATTGGTTCCGTAGGTAGAATAAAATCGAACGGAATTCTGAGTTGCGTTCCGTAAGTGAGTAGGCAGGTACTCATTTTGCTATCACTGCGTAATGTAGTCTTTAAGCCTAGTAGCACCGTATGTATGTCGCTAGACCTGTAAATTGTGTTACCCCTAGACATTAACGCAGCTTTTAGGGTTCTATGCAGCCGTTCGACTTGGCCGTTCGCTTGAGGGTGATAAGGCGTCGTCCTTTTGCGTTGTATGCCGAATCGTTTTAGTAAGCAGTTGAACAGATGTGATTCAAACTGACGTCCCTGGTCCGTTGTAATGCGTAGCGGACATCCGAATCTCGTGATCCAGGTCTCGTTTAGTACCTTCGCTACAGTTTCGGAGGTAATGTCGCGTACTGGAACTGCTTCTGGGCACTTGGTGAAGTGCTAGATGATGGTAATGACATACCTATTGTCACCTGATTTTGGCAGTGGTCCTACTTTGTTGATGTGTATGTGTTCGAAACATTGCGATGGTGGAAAAGCTTGTTGTACTGACTAAGTGTATCGATTGACTTTTGACAGTCTATGCGTCTTCGTGTCCTCGTACCAATACCTCTATTCATGCTCGGCCAAAAATATTTTTGTGATACCTGCTTTCGTGTCGTACGAATACCCGCATAACATAAATCGTGCAAAGCATCGTCCGTACGCACTTGGAGTGCCAAGATAGGTAATACCTAATGCCAACCACACACAACAGTTCCAAATTTCCGGATGCTATTGTGAGCGAGGAGCAGTAGACAAACTAAGCTTTTTTTTTTGTATGACTACGCTGTTGGCCGCTGATGGCCTTGACAGCTTCACCGAGCAAGTGGCGAGCGCAGATGGCTCTTAGCCCAAAATTTTAAGTAACAGGCCTAAGGGTGCCCCCTGTGGGGCTCGAACCTCGGCTTAGGGCGTTACTGCGAGGGAAACGTCGGACGTACGTTTGTGGAGAGAAGCGGCTGGGTACGTACCGGTACCGCGAATCGGGGCGGAGGTGAGGGGGTATACGCGACGAAGGTCCTCGCCGGCGAGGACGGTATCTCGGTCTGTTTGTTGTACGGGACTCAGCGCGTTGTTGGTCGGCCTGAATAGCAAGGGTGATGGGATCGTCCGGGTCGTTGAGGACGTTCCTCGGATGGCGTTTGCGGGGGTTGTTGAGGACGGGGTCATGAGTGGCCGCAGCCACCGCCAGGGGATTGGGGTGGTGCGGGGCAGAATCAAAGAAACGGGTGGAGGATTGCTTAAGGTACTGCGAGATGGTCGGCAGTCCTAAGTCTATATGCAAGTTCTCATTGCGCACAAACCACAGGGAACCCGTAGCTTTGAGCATGAACTTGTTCTGGATTATCTGAAGGAGATGGATATGACGAGGTGCCGCGTGTGCGAAGACAACGCCGGCATACGAAGCATAGCTGCCGCGCTCTTATATGTAAACGCCGGAGACATTTCGATACCGCGTTGTAGGATACACTCAGCGCCATCTAGCGGAGGTTGACGGGTAATTTTGGCGCGGAAAGCTGGCCTGACTACCAGCTAGTCAACCCATTTCCTAAAATTTAATTTGTAGAAGCCAATCTACATAATTTATTTATCTCACTCGCACTTACCGGTTTTTGCAGCGGTGACGTAATGAGCCAATATTCTCCGTCTTTTTTACGCTGCCAGCGGCATTTTCTTTCTTGTAAGACGTCAGTCCCCCTGGGTGGCCAGGAGCAGAAAATAAATTCACACGCGAGGCTGAGAAATTTCACGATGTTTTCCCTTCCACTATCTCTAGGCCCACCAACCTAAAATTTCTTCTTTCTCTGGTAATCTTTTATACTTCTTGTGTTCATGTTTTATATAGATACATTAACTCTAATAATATAAATTATACGTTGTCTGTCTTTCTAACCTCATAACAAATCTAACTATTGTGCTCGTTTCTTTTTGTTTTAAGTTAATGATACAACAGCTGCTCTTCGATTATTTAATTAATTTAACAAAATTTTCGTTAAAAAACTTGCACATAGCGCCTGGAACATCATTAAACTAAGTTACAAATTGGACTCTCCTAAGAAGAACTACAACTCTATGGAACTTTAAATTGAAAATAATAATCAACAAAGGAGAGCCCCATAGACAAGAAATTGAATTGAGAAATGTCACAACACATTGTCATTTTAAAAGAATTTTAAAACGAACTGAGATTATTTCTTAAGTTAAAAAGAAAGCAAAAGTAACTGCACGTTAATTAAATTCTAAAACGGGTCTTAATTAAACGGGTCTAAAGTCTAAAAAATTATGTGTTCAAATCACGAAAGTTTAAAGTATTAACTGCACGTTATTCCATAAAATGAAATTAAAACGTTTTTCATACAAAAAAAACAGATTTGTAGAAATTAACCTGCCGACAATATCGCGATGTGAACTCGTTGCAACGGGCAACACCAAGGAAAGCTCAAATCTGCCATTATTTCAAGTGACGAAACACTTCAATTTTTATACGTGATAAACTGAAACAATATTATAAATATATATATTTTAAAAACTTAAGAAGTTCATTTAATAAAATAAAAGACTAAGGAAAAAAACCTTTATACAATTTATTCTTAAATAAGACGCAGGCAAGGAATAATAAATATATTTGTTTAATTACTACGAAAATAAAGTCCCAGCCATTCTCTAGAATGTTATAATTGCTTACTTAATTACCTACCTTAGCTATGCAAACAAGCCCCACGCCAAGCTCCACGGTATCACATCAGATCTTCAAGCGATTAATCGCAATTTTATCTAAAAATGAAAAAAAAAATTGTGGCACTAATTTTTTTTATCTTATTTTATCTAAAAATGAAAAAAAAAATGCGTGTAATTTTTATTTTAAGAAATCTCTCCTAACTTATCCATATATAAAGAATAATCTCAATAATTTAAGAAAGATTAAAATCTGATTAATTAATCGGATTTTACATCTAAAATGCGATATCTATAGATGTTTTGACATCTACAATGTGATAACATGGGGCTTGACGGAGCGCGGCGAAATATCTAACTCTGCACTCTGAAAATTGTAAGACAGCACAACACCACTTACTCAAGTCCACAGGATTTGACTGCACTCCGTTAGAAGCGCAAAAATATGTACCAAAATCTTCTTCATCAATATAATTAATCGTCAGTTGATTTCCCTTCAAAGTGTACTTCTCTGGGCTGAAATTCAAATTCAAATTAATTCTGTTGTATGTACCTCAATAAATAAATAAATAGACTTCCGCCAGATCTCTAAGTGGCTTCTTCCCAAAGGTCCATGGCTCTATTGTTCTCAAAAAATGTAAGTTCATACTTTGATTCCCAACGGGTCCACGACATTAAAAATAAAAAAACATTTTCTTTCCCAGCGGGTCCATGAGAATATTTGGTACAGTCGACAAAAAAGGTGGTTATAAGGAAAAAATATATATATCATTTATTATAATATAAAAGAAAGCGACTAGATGAAAAAGTAGTCTTTATTTTATCAGACTGTCTTTATACAAGACTTAACTTAAGCATTAAAAAAATCACAATTTTGGTATAATAATTTTGTAAATAAGGGGTCATCCATTAATTACGTCACACGAATTTCATGGTTTTTTGACCCCCTCCCCCTCCTTGTCACAGCTGGTCACATTTGTAAGACTCCCCCCTCCCTAGCGTGACGTCACATATTTTGCATATTTTAATTTTTTTGTAATTTTTTAATAAAAGCCGTACTTAATAGAGTTATTTTTTTTTTTGGGAACTCAAAACTCATTGTATCAACCAAAGTAAAAACGTAAAAAGAGTGCTTGGGACTGAGGAGGTTAAGTTTGTCGTTAATAGTTTACACGTTTTGATAGTCATAACACATTTTAAAATGTGACGTCACGAAACTTATGACCCCTCCAACCCCCTTGTCACACAATGTCACACTTTGTCGACCCCCTCCCCTCCCCTTAACGTGTGACGTAATTTATGGATGGTCCCTAATATAGTCTTACACTAAAATTGTCTTATGCATTTAAAAATCACAAGTATTAAAAAACTTTCAGAATAGATCGTTAATTGATTTTAATAACTTAAAAAAGTGGTATTAGTCCGAAATATAATTTAAAAAATATTATTACATTTAATTTTGGTATTAGATCGGAATAGATTCCAGTGGTTTACCTGATGCCTTTTATGGCCGAAATGATGTATACGTACGCACGCACGCATCCACCACCATTATACATTGGCTTTACATTATCGTAATGTGTGATTTTGTACCTAGATACGTAAATTTTGATTTATTTAGGTACATAATTGAAGATTTAAATTTTTAATACAAAAGCAAGAAATTCTAGTTCCTTGTATTATACAAACTAAGGAATTTAAGAGGCAGAGAAAACGGATTAATATCTTTAAAAGGTTTAAATTGTAACATATAGGTAGATATAAAACTGTTGATTTTATAAGTAAACTAGCTGTCTGCCCGCGACTTTATTCCCGGTGGATTTTCATTTTTTTTAATATGAAAAATAGATGTTGGCCGATTCTCCGACCTACCCGATATGCACAATTTTACAAAAATCGGTCCAGCCGTTTCGGAGGAGTTTGGCAACAAACACCGCGACACGAGAATTTTATATCTTTACTAATATTATAAATGCGAAAGTAACTCTGTCTGTCTGTCCATGCACTTCACTTTGCACCGTTTGTTATGCCCACTTCAAGAGAGCATGGTCAACTGATAAGAATAAGTGCGCGGTACCCATCCCTGGCATGGGGTTGCCAGGGATGGGTAGGCTATCTCACTCTGTTTCTAACACGCAAAACGTAAATAAGCACTAATTAATAGACTCGCCTTTTTAGTGGTGTTGCACAGCCGAGCGAGTAGCGACCCCTGTTACACCACAGATAAACTATTTGAAGTAGGTATCAATTATAGTCGCATCTCCACAATTTATTAGCTTACATTAAACCGGCCCTTCCTACAACAATAACGAAACGAGTCATTAATAAGTTGTTCTGCCGATACTAATGGCACGAACACTCTTGTATCGTTTTTGCTGATTGTACTTCGGATAAGTTTCGTGGACCCAGTGGGAATTCATGTATGAAAATTTTAAATGCTATTTAAAAATTTCATGGACCCGTTGGGAAATGAAGAACAATAGAGCCGTGGACCTTTGGGAAGAAGCCCTCTAAGTATCACGCAAGAGGTACGGTTATTACTAAAACGAATGAATGGTGTTTTGCCTTTTTTAACCGACTTCAAAAAAAAGGAGGAGGTTCTCAATTCGGGTGAATTTTTGTTTTTTAATATTATTATTATTATTATTTTGTTTATGTTTGTTACCTCAAAACTCCGTCATTTGTTGACTGATTTCAATTTTTTTATTAGTTCGGAAGCATCTACTTCCAGATTGGTCCCATAAAAAAATTATCGAAATCGCTTGAGTAGTTTAGGTCAGAAATAAAAATAAATGAAATTTACGGTCATTTATGTGGATGATAATAAGTCATCAATGTAAACGAAGCAAAAGCAAAGTTGTTCCCTGAGACTTTTAAGTTGTTTGTTGGGGCTCTTTTGTGTCCTGGGGCTACCTACTCTACCGGTCACCGTTTAGTGACCGGTAGAGTATATTACCACCACACATCTTTCCTGCCGTCTGGTGATCGGTTGATAATATCACCCCATATCTTTCATGCCATCTGGCGATCGGTTTGAGAATTGTACTACCCCGTATCTTTCATGCCATCTTGCGACTGGTTATGATTAATACCACCTCATATTTTTCCGTCAGGTGAAAGTAATTGATCATTATATCGCTCTTTAATCTCGAGTGATTTATAATAAATCTACGAGGAAGTTATGTGAATGACTAGCATCCCGCTCAGGACTTCGTTCCCGTAGGAATTCGTGAAAATTATATAGCCTATGTTACTCAGGGATAATGTAGCATCCTAACGGTAAAAGATTTTTTCAAATCGGTCCAGTAGTACAAAAATACAAATCTTTCCTCTTTATAATATTAATATAGATAAATGATAACCTTTAAAAAGAATAAAATAAAATATTTTAACAAAAAATTGACCCGCCTTCAAAAAGGGTGAAATATTTTTTTAAAGCTATGTTCACGAGTATGTAGTGGTTCCGGGTAAAACAGCAAATTTAATTCATAGCGGAATATGGTAAATGGAATATGGTAAATGAATTGATAGCGGAATATGGTAAATAGAGAGGAATGTTTTTTTTGACGTCGGCGCCGGTTTTAACAGGACCTAGTTTAATGAAATAAGTATTCGCACAAGCTTTTTTTGGTAGTATAAATACTAAGTTAATTATGCCATGCGAGTAATTGTTCGGCACCGACGTCAAAAAAAACATTCCTCCCTATTAACCATATTCCGCTATGAATTCACCTATTTGCTGTTTTACCCGTAACCACTACATAATCGTGAACACAGCTTTAAAAAAATATTTCACCCTTTTTGAAGGCGGGTAAATTTTTCGTTTTAATTACTTGATCGAACATTACTTGTTAACTTGAAAAACAAACTAAGCTGTGATAGTAAACTAAACTGTGATAGATACTACCTTATATTTATTCACATTTTTAGAAGCAACGGTTTAGCAGTTTTGCTGGCAGAGATAGTTGAAGTCAAACAAAAAAGGTCCTTTAAGGATAACTATTTCGCAAACGAATTCCAGAATTGAAAAACATTCTTCACGCCCCGTTAAATCTTAAAAAAAAGTTTCCGATAACACCCCAACAATAATATTGTTAAAGCGGTTGCTGTGAAACCCAAATTGAAAAAGTCCCAATAGATGGCGCTATTTTTAGAATTGGTACATTTAGTCATGATTTTGTCGATTATTTCACAACTAAGACAAGTTTTGCATAATGTTTTGAAATAGCCGAAAGCCTGTATCTATTTTTGACTATTATAGTAAGGATTCAGTTTATTTTAATGTTTTATTTTCCCATGTATTGTGAAAACGTGCGAAAAAAGTTGATTACGCACATATATACATTTGAATTTTAAGTTTCATTCATAAATTCTCAGGTATTATCTGTCAATTTACTAGAAGGAGGCATTTGGGTGTAAGGGGTCTCAAATTCCACCTCTGGGAATTATGTCAACATCTCCTGCCCGCGGTGCACCCTGCTGAACAACGAAAGAGGCTCTGATGAAAACTTTCCCACCAACCCGCACTGGGCCAGCGCGGTGGGTGACAGCCACGTCACATGTTAGCTGGTTTCTTGGAGAAGGAGGAACTTTACATGATGAACTCCTTCTTCAAGAAACCGGAACACCAAAAATGGACCTGGAGAAGCCCCAATGGGAGGACTAAAAACGAGATTGACTACATCATGTCGACCAAGACTCGAATATTCAATGATGTCACAGTGATCAATAGGTTTAAGACTGGAAGCGATCACCGAATGTTAAGAGGCTCATTGAATCTGAGCGTCAAATTCGGGAGGTCCCGGCTGATGAAGTCTACGCTCCGTCCAGCTTCCCCTCAGATGCAAAACCTGGAAAACTTTCAGCTCCAACTCCAGAACCGCTTTGATTGCCTGGCTGGGTGTGTCGACGTGGACACATCCCACATCATACCCAGCCATCAATTTGGCCTTAGACAGCAACACTCTACTGTGGAACAGATTCAAAGAGTCTGTGACAAGATAAGAAAGACACTGAAAGAAACAGAATACTGCTCTGCAGTCTTCTTGGATATACAACAGGCTTTCGATAGAGTCTGGCACAAGTGCCTGCTATGGAAAATAAAAAGTGGTCTTCCACACAGATATTTCTTAATATTCAGCTCTTACCTCTCAGGAAAACTGTACCAGGTCAAAGAAGGTGAAACCAAGTGGTAATTTTTTTTTAAATACAAGCTGGTGTTCCTCAGGGGTTGTCAGTGTTGGGCCCTGTACTCTAGACTTTTATCACGACTGACCTCTCTTGCTCGAAAACTATAATTTAGCCACATTTGCAGATGATACCACAATCCTAGCGAGTCACAAGGACCCAGCAACAGCCTCAAAAATTCTAAAGGAAGTCCTAGACGAGATAACTAAATGGCTTCAAAAATGGAAAATTAAAGCAAATACCTCAAAATCAGTGCAGGTTTATTAATTTACTTATATTCTACGAAAAGGAAATTGAACTTCGGTGAAACTAGAAAAAGCCACCCTTCCACACCAGAACTCTGTCAGATACCTTGGTCTCGATAGGCGCATGATATGGTATGAGTACATCAAGAAGAAACGAGATGAACTGAACGTTAAATATAAAAAATCCTGTGCTTAATTTAGTTATATTCATAAAATAATTGCGAATTTAATAATTTTTTCCCAGTACAGAAGTTTCGAAATTTCCCAGAAATTCCCGGTACTGGGTAGGCTCCAGTACCGCGAATTTGAAAATCAAGATCAGTTCCGGTACTGCAAACCCTAGTTGCGAGGCAGTTAATC
The DNA here is from genome assembly GCA_949987775.1 of Aproaerema taeniolella. Classification (NCBI taxonomy): domain Eukaryota; kingdom Metazoa; phylum Arthropoda; class Insecta; order Lepidoptera; family Gelechiidae; genus Aproaerema; species Aproaerema taeniolella. Next base: position 22,954 of record CATLJT010000199.1, read on the forward strand.
CTTTCTTTATAATTTAAAAAAAATTTTTTTCCTTTTTTTGTTTTTCAAGGTCTTGGATTTCATAAAAGATGTAATTTTCTTAATAAGCACACCAAAATACCCAAACACCCACACCCACAACAATTTTTTGGCAAAAAATTTTTGTTCGCTATCTTTGATTTCAAAATGGATGTCATTTTCGGAATCAGCATCCCCGAAAATCAATTCAACGATACCCATGACGGTAATTTCCAAAAAATCCATGTCCGCCATTTTAAAATGGATGTCATTTTAAACATCCTTCGCCCTACGCGGAGATCGGCATTCGGCCTCGACCTAAACGTAGCTCGCCTCGGCCTACGGCCTCGGCTCGCACGTTCGGTCTGCGACCTCGCCTTACCTTTAGAATCTAAACTTGTATGGCGGCCATCTTGGATCTGGAGGGGGGGGGAGGCTCCAGGCTACGCCCTACGCGGAGCACGGCCTTCTGCCTCACGTTTTACGCAGCTCGCCTCGGCCTGTCTTGGATCCGCCATATTGAAAAAAAAATTGACAGCCACTTGCCTCTTACCCCTCCGTAAAATATTTGTTCGAGCACAACTCACTTATGTCAAATGAATCCGGAGATACAGCAATAAACATTTTGTATGGCGGCCATCTTGTTTTTGCGAAAATCTAAAAAATTAAGTCACCGGTAGAATCTGACTAGGGTGTGGGTCGACCTTTGTTCGAAAGCCACCGCTCCATCTGCAACGGTTCGCCGGGGAAGGTGGTTCGCCACCTGATGAGAAGGTGAATCCGAGGATCTCGAGGTTTTCCCGTACCCTCCGCGTCACCCACTCCACACCCTCTATATAAAAATTTTCACCTCCCGCCGCTCCATCTGGGAGAACAATTCTGTCATTCAGTCAGTCAGTCAGTCAGTGGTATTGTAGCTTTATATAATATAACTAGGTTTCGCGTGGTGCGCGACCTGCTAAAGCAGGCCACAAGGCGGTTGTGATACCCTATTTGTAGGGTCAAAAAGGAGTTCATTCTTTTTTGGTTTTTCACGGCACCATCTTGGAGTTCAAAATCGATGATATTTGAAGAATCAGTACCCCCGAAAACCTAAAAAACGACACCCATGACGGATTTTTCCAAAAATGCATGTCCGAAATCGCGGCTTTGAAAATAAATGTCATTTTCGGAGTTAGCATCCCCGAAAACCTATCAAACGACACCCATGACATTTTTTTACGAAAAATGTATGTCCGCCATCTTTAATTTCAAAACGGATGTCATTTTGGGAATCACCACACCCGAAAACCTTTAAACGACACCCATGTCGGTATGCCCGCAAATTTCATATCCACCATCTTGGATTTTTGGTGGGGCGAATCGAGACGCTCCGGGCTTTGCCCTTCGCGTCACGGTTCCCCCAACTAAAATCCAAGATTTCGGATATGAAATTTTCGGAAGGCGGTCGGCGGGTAAGATGCTTGGTGACGCTTCAGGCTTCGCCGTACGCGGAGCTCAGCATTCATAGCGGAATAGGTTTTGCGTGGTGCTTTTCTTTATAAATTTTAAAAAACCTTTTAATTTTGTTTTTGTTTTTCACGGCTGCCATCTTGGATTTCAAAATGGATGTTATTTGCTTAATCAGCACCCCTGAATACCCAAAAAACGACACCCATGACGATATTTTGCAAAAAAATTATGTCTGCCATCTTGGATTTCAAAACGTATGTCATTTTCGAAATAAGCACCCCCGAAAACCTATTAAACGACACCCATGACGGTATTTTCAGAATAATACATGTCCGCCATCTTGGATTTCAAAATGGATGTCATTTTCGAAATCAGCACCCCTGAAAACCTATTAAACGTCACCCATGTCGGTATAATGGCGGTCGGCTGGTAATATGCTTGGTGACGCTTCGGGCTTCGCCCAACGCGGAGCTCGGCCTTCGGCCTCGCCCTATAAACAGCTCGCCTCGGCCTACGGCCTCGGCTCGCGCGTTCGGCTCGGTCTGCGACTTCGCCTCACCATAAAAATCTGAACTTGTATGGCGGCCATCTTTGATTGGGGGGGGGGGGAAGCTCCGGGCTTCGCCCTACGCGGAGTTCGGCCTTCGGCCTCACCCTATACGCGGCTTGCCTCGGCCTTCGGCCCCTCCTCGCGCGTTCGGCTCGGTCTTCGACCTCGCCTCACCTTTAGAATCTAAACTTGTTTGGCGGTAATCTTGGATTTGGGGGGGACGCTCCGGGCTACGTCCTACGCGGAGCTCGGCCTTCGGCCTCGCCTTCTAAGCAGCTCGCCTGGGCCTACGGCCTTGCCTCGCGGCGTGGAGTCCATCTGGGAGAACAATTCTGTCACCCAGTCAGTCAGTCAGTCAGTGAGTCAGTGGTATTGTAGCTTTATATAATATAATAACTAGGTTTCGCGTGGTGCGCGACCTGCTAAAGCAGGTCGCGAGGCGGTTGTGCCTTTTTTTATAAATTTTAAAAAATTAATTTTTTTTTGTTTTTCACGGCCGCCATCTTGCATTTAAAAATGGATGTTATTTTCTTAAACAGCACCCCTGAATACCCAAAAAACGACACCCATGACGATATTTAGCAAAAAATTTATGTCCGCCATCTTGGATTTCAAAACGTATGTCATTTTCGGAATCAGCACCCCCGAAAACCTATTAAACGACACCCATGTAGGTATGATGGCGGTCGGCAGGTAATATGCTTGGCGACGCTTCGGGCTTCACCCTACGCGGAGCTCGGCCTTCGGCCTCGCCCTATACGCAGCTCGCCTCGGCCTACGGCCTCGGCTCGCGCGTTCGGCTCGGTCTGCGACCTCGCCTTACCTTAAAAATCTAAACTTGTATGGCGGCCATCTTTGATTGGGGGGGGGACGCTCCGGGCTTCGCCCTACGCGGAGTTCGGCCTTCGGCCTCACCCTGTACGCGGCTCGCCTCGGCCTTCGGCCTCGCCTCGCGCGTTCGGCTCGGTCTTCGACTTCGCCTCACCTTTAGAATCTAAATTTGTATGGCGGCCATCTTGGATTTGGGGGGGGGGGACGCTCCGGGCTACGCCCTGCGCGGAGCTCGGCCTTCGGCCTCGCCTTTTACGCAGCTCGCCTCGGCCTACGGCCTCGCCTCGCGTTGTGGCGTCGTGGTTCGGCTCGGCCTGCGGCCTCGCCTCACCACTCCTTGTATGGCGGCCATCTTGGAAAATGGTGGAATCGAAAAACTGACCCAATATTCGGAATCTTCGTTCCCCAACCCCCAAATACCGATTTTCGTCCGGATCGGAGCAACTTCATTTCCGGCCGCCATCTTGGATCCGCCATCTTGAAAAAAAAATTTGACAGCCACCTGCTCCTCACCCCCCTGTAAAACATTTGTTTGAGCACACCCCACTTATGTCAAACGGTTCCGGAGATACAGCAATAATCATTTTGTATGGCGGCCATCTTGTTTTTGCGAAAATCGAAAAAATGACGTCACCGGTAGAATTCGACCAGGGTGTTGATCGACCTTAGTTCGAGCGCCACCGCTCCATCTGCAACGGTTCGCCCGGGAAGGTGGGTCGCCACCTGATGAGAAGGTGGATTCGAAGATCTCGAGGTTTTCCCGTACCTTCCGCGTCACCCTCTCCACATCCTCCATACAAAGTTTTCACCTCCCGCCGCTCCATCTGGGAGAACAATTCTGTCACCCAGTGAGTGAGTGAGTGGTATTGCAGCTTTATATAATATAACTAGGTTTCGCGTGGAGCGCGACCTGCTAAAGCAGGTCGCGAGGCGGTTGTGCCTTTTTTTATAAATTTTAAAAAAGTTTTTAATTTTTTTTGTTTTTCACGGCCGCCATCTTGGATTTAAAAATGGATGTTAGTTTCTTAATCAGCACCCCTGAATACCCAAAAAACGACACCCATGACGATATTTTGCAAATAATTTAAGTCCGCCATCTTGGATTTCAAAACGTATGTCATTTTTGGAATCAGCACCCCCGAATACCTATTAAACGACACCCATGAAGGTATTTTCAAAAAATCCATGTCCGCCATCTTGGATTTCAAAATGGATGTCATTTTCGAAATCAGCACCCCTAAGAACCTATTAAACGACACCCATGTCGGTATGATGGCGGTCGGCTGGTAATATGCTTGGTGACGCTTCGGGCTTCGCCCTACGCGGAGCTCGGCCTTCGGCCTCGCCCTATATCAGCTCGCCTCGGTCTACGGCCTCGGCTCGCGCGTTCGGCTCGGTCTGCGACCTCGCCTCACCTTAAAAATCTAAACTTGTATGGCGGCCATCTTTGATTGGGGGGGGGACGCTCCGGGCTTCGCCCTACGCGGAGTTCGGCCTTCGGCCTCACCCTGTACGCGGCTCGCCTCGGCCTTCGGTCTCGCCTTACCTTTAGAATCTAAACTTGTATGGCGGCCATCTTTGATTGGGGGGGGGGACGCTCCGGGCATCGCCCTACGCGGAGTTCGGCCTTCGGCCTCACCCTATACGCGGCTCGCCTCGGCCTTAGGCCTCGTCTCGCGCGTTCGGCTCGGTCTTCGACCTCGCCTCACCTTTAGAATATAAACTTGTATGGCGGCCATCTTGGATTTGGGGGGGGGACGCTCCGGGCTACGCCCTGCGCGGAGCTCGGCCTTCGGCCTCGCCTTTTACGCAGCTCGCCTCGGCCTACGGCCTCGCCTTGCGGAGTGGCGTCGTGGTTCGGCTCGGCCTGCGGCTTCGCCTCACCACTCCTTGTATGGCGGCCATCTTGGAAAATGATGGAATCGAAAAACTGACCCAATATTCGGAATCTTTGTCCCCCAAACCCCCCAGATACCGATATTCGTCCGGATCGGAGCAACTTCATTTCCGGCCGCCATCTTGGATCCGCCATCTTGAAAAAAAAATTTGACAGCCAGCTGCCCCCCACCCCCCTGTAAAACATTTGTTCGAGCACACTCCACTTATGTCAAACGGATCCGGAGATACAGCAATAAACATTTTGTATGGCAGCCATCTTGTTTTTGCGAAAATCGAAAAAATGACGTCACTGGTAGAATTCGACCAGGGTGTGGGTCGACCTTTGTTCGAGCGCCACCGCTCCATCTGCAACGGTTCGCCCGGGAAGGTGGGTCGCCACCTGATGAGAAGGTGGATCCGAGGATCTCGAGGTTTTTCCGTACCCTCCGAATCACCCACTCCACACCTCCTATACAAAATTTTCACCTCCCGCCGCTCCATCTGGGAGAACAATTCTGTCACCCAGTCAGTCAGTGAGTCAGTGGTATTGTAGCTTTATATAATATAACTAGGTTTTGCGTGGTGCGCGACCTGCTAAAGCAGTTCGCGAGGCGTTTCTGCCTTTTTTTATAAATTTTAAAAAAGTCTTCAATTTCTTTTTGTTTTTCACGGCCGCCATCTTGGATTTAAAAATGGATGTTATTTTCTTAATCAGCACCCCCAAAAACCTATTAAACGACACCCATGACGGTATTTTCCAAAAAATCCATGTCCGCCATCTTGGATTTCAAAATGGATGTCATTTTCGAAATCAGCACCCCCAAAAACCTATTAAACGACACCCATGACGGTATTTTCCAAAAAATCCATGTCCGCCATCTTGGATTTCAAAATGGATGTCATTTTCGAAATCAGCACCCCTAAGAACCTATTAAACGACACCCATGTCGGTATGATGGCGGTCGGCTGGTAATATGCTTGGTGACGCTTCGGGCTTCGCCCTACGCGGAGCTCGGCCTTCGGCCTCGCCCTATATCAGCTCGCCTCGGCCTACGGCCTCGGCTCGCGCGTTCGGCTCGGTCTGCGACCTCGCCTCACCTTAAAAATCTAAACTTGTATGGCGGCCATCTTTGATTGGGGGGGGGACGCTCCGGGCTTCGCCCTACGCGGAGTTCGGCCTTCGGCCTCACCCTGTACGCGGCTCGCCTCGGCCTTCGGTCTCGCCTTACCTTTAGAATCTAAACTTGTATGGCAGCCATCTTTGATTGGGGGGGGGGACGCTCCGGGCATCGCCCTACGCGGAGTTCGGCCTTCGGCCTCACCCTATACGCGGCTCGCCTCGGCCTTCGGCCTCGTCTCGCGCGTTCGGCTCGGTCTTCGACCTCGCCTCACCTTTAGAATATAAACTTGTATGGCGGCCATCTTGGATTTGGGGGGGGGACGCTCCGGGCTACGCCCTGCGCGGAGCTCGGCCTTCGGCCTCGCCTTTTACGCAGCTCGCCTCGGCCTACGGCCTCGCCTTGCGGAGTGGCGTCGTGGTTCGGCTCGGCCTGCGGCTTCGCCTCACCACTCCTTGTATGGCGGCCATCTTGGAAAATGATGGAATCGAAAAACTGACCCAATATTCGGAATCTTTGTCCCCCAAACCCCCCAGATACCGATTTTAGTCCGGATCGGAGCAACTTCATTTCCGGCCGCCATCTTGGATCCGCCATCTTGAAAAAAAAATTTGACAGCCAGCTGCCCCCCACCCCCCTGTAAAACATTTGTTCGAGCACACTCCACTTATGTCAAACGGATCCGGAGATACAGCAATAAACATTTTGTATGGCGGCCATCTTGTTTTTGCGAAAATCGAAAAAATGACGTCACTGGTAGAATTCGACCAGGGTGTGGGTCGACCTTTGTTCGAGCGCCACCGCTCCATCTGCAACGGTTCGCCCGGGAAGGTGGGTCGCCACCTGATGAGAAGGTGGATCCGAGGATCTCGAGGTTTTTCCGTACCCTCCGAATCACCCACTCCACACCTCCCATACAAAATTTTCACCTCCCGCCGCTCCATCTGGGAGAACAATTCTGTCACCCAGTCAGTCAGTGAGTCAGTGGTATTGTAGCTTTATATAATATAACTAGGTTTTGCGTGGTGCGCGACCTGCTAAAGCAGGTCGCGAGGCGTTTGTGCCTTTTTTTATAAATTTTAAAAAAGTTTTCAATTTCTTTTTGTTTTTCACGGCCGCCATCTTGGATTTAAAAATGGATGTTATTTTCTTAATCAGCACCCCCAAAAACCTATTAAACGACACCCATGACGGTATTTTCCAAAAAATCCATGTCCGCCATCTTGGATTTCAAAATGGATGTCATTTTCGAAATCAGCACCCCCAAAAACCTATTAAACGACACCCATGACGGTATTTTCCAAAAAATCCATGTCCGCCATCTTGGATTTCAAAATGGATGTCATTTTCGAAATCAGCACCCCTGAAAACCTATTAAACGACACCCATGTCGGTATGATGGCGGTCGGCTGGTAATATGCTTGGTGACGCTTCGGGCTTTGCCCTACGCGGAGCTCGGCCTTCGGCCTCGCCCTATACGCAGCTCGCCTCGGCCTACGGCCTCGGCTCGCGCGTTCGGCTCGGTCTGCGACCTCGCCTCACCTTAAAAATCTAAACTTGTATGGCGGCCATCTTTGATTGGGGGGGGGGGACGCTCCGGGCTTCGCCCTACGCGGAGTTCGGCCTTCGGCCTCACCCTATACGCGGCTCGCCTCGGCCTTCGGCCTCGCCTCGCGCGTTCGGCTCGGTCTTCGACCTCGCCTCACCTTAAGAATCTAAACTTGTATGGCGGCCATCTTTGTCGGTATGATGGCGATCGGCTTGTAATATGCTTGGTGACGCTTCGGGCTTCGCCCTACGCTTAAGAATCTAAACTTGTATGGCGCTAGATTTGGGGGGGGGGGGGACGCTCCGGGCTTCGCCCTACGCGGAGTTCGGCCTTCGGCCTCACCCTATATGAAGCTCGCCTCGGCCTTCGGCCTCGCCTCGCGCGTTCGGCTCGGTCTTCGACCTCGCCTCACCTTAAAAATCTTAACTTGTATGGCGGCCATCTTTGATTGGGGGGGGGGGACGCTCCGGGCTTCGCCCTACGCGGAGTTCGGTCTTCGACCTCGCCTCACCTTTAGAATCTAAACTTGTATGGCGGCCATCTTTGATTGGGGGGGGATGCTCCGGGCTTCGCCCTACGCGGAGTTCGGCCTTCGGCCTCACCCTATACGCGGCTCGCCTCGGCCTTCGGCCTCGCCTCGCGCGTTCGGCTCGGTCTTCGACCTCGCCTCACCTTTAGAATCTAAACTTGTATGGCGGCCATCTTGGATTTGGGGGGGGACGCTCCGGGCTACGCCCTGCGCGGAGCTCGGCCTTCGGCCTCGCCTTTTACGCAGCTCGCCTCGGCCTACGGCCTCGCCTCGCGGCGTGGCGTCGTGGTTCGGCTCGGCCTGCGGCCTCGCCTCACCACTCCTTGTATGGCGGCCATCTTGGAAAATGGTGGAATCGAAAAACTGACCCAATATTCGGAATTTTCGACCCCCGAACCCCCCAGATACCGATTTTTGTCCGGATCGGAGCAACTTCATTTCCGGCCGCCATCTTGGATCCGCCATCTTGAAAAAAAAATTTGACAGCCAGCTGCCCCCCACCCCCCTGTAAAACATTTGTTCGAGCACACTCCACTTATGTCAAACGGATCCGGAGATACAGCAATAAACATTTTGTATGGCGGCCATCTTGTTTTTGCGAAAATCGAAAAAATGACGTCACCAGTAGAATTCGACCAGGGTGTGGGTCGACCTTAGTTCGAGCGCCACCGCTCCATCTGCAACGGTTCGCCCGGGAAGGTGGGTCGCCACCTGATGAGAAGGTGGATCCGAGGATCTCGAGGTTTTCCCGTACCCTCTGCACCACCCTCTCCACACACCCCATACAAAGTTTTCACCTCCCGCCGCTCCATCTGGGAGAACAATTCTGTCACCCAGTCAGTGAGTGGTATTGCAGCTTTTGTAAAAATCCCAAGCCAACTAAGGGTTGAAATAAAACCACACACTGATTGGTGGAATTAGATAAATTTAATAGATGTATGAAAGCTTATATAGTTTGGCGTGAACACCTCAATACCGCGATGTAGAAGTTACTACTAACGCCATCTAGCGGCACAATTAGGGAACTAATCGTAAGAAGATTATACATACCGCCCACCAAGAACGTAGTTTTACGTTCTTAATCCAGTAAAACCGCCCACCGTGAAGTCAAGTGGATAGATATTGAAATGCCACACCATAATTAAGATTTGAAACTAGACTATATACAAAACTCAGATGAAAATTATATCAACAACTTAAAAACAGTAATTTTTAAATTAAGCTATTAATTAAAGACAATACAATTATACACAAAAGAACTGGTTCACATACACTAACATTTTATAAAATGTAAATCACAATATATATATTACAAGTAACACTTCAATAACAGTGTTGTTACGTCCCAGTATCACTACTCGTATGACCTAGTACACCGAAGTTTTTCTGAAATTTCGTACGGTAGACTAAGGACTAGTAACAAATCGTCTTTCTCGATCAAAACCAAACCGCCAATGTTCGCAAGATTGTTTAGGCCGTTTAACTAGATGTTTGTCAGGCCGTTGACGCCAAAAATCTTGCTCCATTCTTTGCATCTGCCAACGTCTCGAATTTCGAAAGGTTCTTCGATTACGTGGGACATTTATGCCGATGGACGTTAAATTACAGCAATCTCGGTTAGGTGCACTGTTGTGCAGAAATGATTTGGGAGACTTTATGAAACTGGATGGTGCTTGACCTACCAACGAATGAATATTTACAATGCTATTGCTGTGACAACAATGAGGCGTTTGATAATGGGAAAAAGAATGAGTGGGTCCAGATAAAACCCAACCTAGAGCTGTGTTTTGAGCTGTGAGTGGGCCTCTAGTCCCTTTGATCAAACCTCTCATGACGATCTGTCCGTACACCTCGGCACCAAGCAAAATGTCAATCTTGTTTGGTAAATGATAATCAGGATCAGCTAAAGATATGCCTGAGAATTGAGCTAGATAGTCTAGAGATACTCTATCTGAAGGAAGAAGACCAGTGATGGTATTTAATACATATGCACGTACTTGGACTGAATAGCTAGGATCGTGGCGAGATTGAACGTTCATAATTACGGTATACCTAGAAGCTAATGCCCTCTTATCTCCCCCCAATCCGGAGATGACACTACTGGTTGGAATCTTCTCGAGTCCAAGCCGTTTTACTGCTGTATCTGTCACGAATGACGCTTGTGAGCCCTGATCTATCAGAGCTCTCATTGGGTGTGAATAGCCCGATTGTGCCTGCACTTTCACAAGTGCTGTAGCTAGTAACACCCGATTTGCAGAACTTGATAAATGAGCTACGACTTTGGTAGCTGGGTTCGCATTAGAAGACGATGCCTGTTTTGGCAACGTTGCAATAACCTTGACCGCTGCTGAATAATTACATGTCGAAGAAGACGTAGCGGTCGTTTCCATTTTTGGCTTAGGATGGAGTAGTGAATGATGTTTGCCTTTACATATGTGACATCTAGTAATCACGCGACAAATATTGGCGGAATGATTTCGACCTAAGCAATTGAAACAGAGTCGGTTGGTTTGAACAAAGTCATGACGAGATGTATAATTATCCCTAATAAATAATTTACATGAATATATTTTGTGATCGCTCTGGTTACAGAATTTACAACAGACATCAGTATGGTTGCCACTTTTAGAAATTGTATGTAACGACTTGTTTGTGATTGAAATATTCGGTTTCGTTTTCTCACCTAAAAACTCTAGCGCTCTAAATTGACATTCTAAAAACTCTTTCAATTGATCTATAGTTGGTAACTCATCGGATGTACTCAACCTTGTTTCCCACTGTTTACGCAATTCACGGTTAAACTTTGATGTGACGATATAAATTATAATCGCATCCCATGACTGCACATCGATGCCCAGTTTTCGTAAACCATTCAAAGTATCCATCGTTACATCCAACAACAGTTTTGTAGCACTAGAAGAACTAGAAGATTCTGTTCCAGTGCCGGGTAGACTCAAAAAACGCTTCAAAAGACAATGTGCAAGATATCGTTTGTTATCATATCTTTTGTTCAATGTAGACCAAGATTCCTCGTAACTGGCTGCTGTGCTAGGAACGTGACGTAAAAGCTGCTCTGCCTCTCCTGTGAGATGCCCTTTTAAATAATGCATTTTTTCTACATTGTCTAATGAAGAGTTATTATGAATCAAAGATGTATATAAATCTTTGAAGGTAGGCCATTCGCTATATCTTCCAGAAAAAATGGGAATGGAAATTTTAGGCAGCTTTACATTATTGTTGTGATTTTTCGATGAAGTTGACCCTTTACAATGAACAGAAACTAACAACAAGGCTTCCTGAAGATCTGACTTATAATTAATATAAATCTCCATTGTATCACCATAAATATCGTCAGTAAAGTAACTATGAGAGAGAAAACTTTCAGTAACTTCAGCACTTATTTTACGGTGTGTACAAACGAAAAGTTTCCACTGTTCGTCTAGCGTTTCCAATCTAACCGATAAATATGACTCTTTAGAAAGCCGATTCTTTGGTGATTTTTTAAAGTTACTATAAGCCTTCTCAATAATGCTTTTAGCGTTAATTTGAGTTTTAATTAAAGTCTCCATTGTAACAAAATTTTAAAATGTAAAATTCAAAAAATAAAGTTTAAAAGTTCAACATTTTAGAAAAAAATTACAAGTGTTTTACAAAAGGTGCAAAATCCGGCATGGATTCCCCGTCAAATCACTTTTGGGAAAACTATTCTAAGTACTTATCTACTTGAATCCTACTAATTCCAAATAATTGCCAAATTCTTCTAAGTCAATATTCCCGAAATTTGACTAAGTTCTTCTTTCTTGAAAACACAACTGTACTCACGGTTTCTCTGACACTTATTACGTCACCAATATTTGTCTGTATCCCTTGCTGCAGTGATATGTCACCCTGCTGGTGACGTCCTCGCCTCGGCTGCTCCTCCTGGTTCCTCTGCGGCTCGCGTGCGACGCACGGCTCCCACAGTCCCTAACGGTGCGCACTCTTGCTAGTGCGATTTAACAAAAAGTCGCAGACCGGGCGCGCAATGGACACAAAAAACTGCGCTGACTCACAGTCTAAATCCGGCTCGAAGGACCATGTAAAAATCCCAAGCCAACTAAGGGTTGAAATAAAACCACACACTGATTGGTGGAATTAGATAAATTTAATAGATGTATGAAAGCTTATATAGTTTGGCGTGAACACCTCAATACCGCGATGTAGAAGTTACTACTAACGCCATCTAGCGGCACAATTAGGGAACTAATCGTAAGAAGATTATACAGCTTTATATAATATAATAACTAGGTTTCGCGTGGTGCGCGACCTGCTAAAGCAGGTCGCGAGGCGGTTGTGCCTTTTTTTATAAATTTTAAAAAAGTTATTATTTTTTTTTTGTTTTTCACGGCCGCCATCTTGGATTTAAAAATGGATGTTATTTTCTTAATCAGCACCCCTGAATACCCAAAAAACGACACCCATGACGAAATTTTGCAAAAAAATTAAGTCCGCCATCTTGGATTTCAAAACGTATGTCATTTTCGGAATCAGCACCCCCGAATACCTATTTAACGACACCCATGAATGTATTTTCAAAAAATCCATGTCCGCCATCTTGGATTTTAAAATGGATGTCATTTTCGAAATCAGCACCCCTGAAAACCTATTAAACGACACCCATGTCGGTATGATGGCGGTCGGCTTGTAATATGCTTGGTGACGCTTCGGGCTTCGCCCTACGCTTAAGAATCTAAACTTGTATGGCG
>CATLJT010000200.1:0-49000 GCA_949987775.1 Aproaerema taeniolella
GAACGTGCCATGCTGTTTGGGCATCTAGAATACGCAAGAGCACTTAGAATCTAAACAACCCAATAGAATAGTTATAATTAAAGTCGAGAGTGAAATATAAGGAAACTCAAATAAAGACATCAGCCAAGTGCTAATTGTCACCTAAAAGTTAATTGTTAGAAACATCGAGCTGATAGTAAGCGTAACGTAAACAACCAGTATTTATATAACGTCCTCTTTGACTTTAGCGATGCATTTATTATCTTCAATTTAAATGTAAAACCCGACTGCTTTTTTCAATTGATAATCTTTGTCATATTATATGTATAATCTTCTTATCTTTAATTATCAAGTCTAAGTGGCATGATCTGCTTGATAGAGCTAGTCTTCGCTCTCCCTTTCGAGTGTGCAGCCGTGCTCTCATTAAGTGGTCTGATAACTAGCCGGATTTTTAATAAAATTTTCAATTGAAAATGCCTTGTTTGACCTGTGAAAAACTGTAAGTACTGCAGCATTAGCAGTTACTCTTAATTTGGCGAACAATTTAATTAAAATATGACAAATTTTCAATGATGTCTATTTTTTAGCGCCAACGCACCCAAAAATTTCTACGTAGTGCCTCGCGAGTGGCTAGCGCAGGATAAATTGAATTGTACGCTATGGAAGGAGCACTTCTATCATTATCGGATGTATGGAAGACATGAAGACCTGGTAATAAGAATTAAAAACATCACAGCTCAACTAGAAGAATATCATCCGTTCTTCTGGTTTAGAAGAACTGGTGATTTTACCCGAGATCCAGACTATAGAATATATTGTATAATATCGGCATTGTGTATTTATTGTAATAAAATCTAAGTTTATTTTTAATTATTTTTTATTATTTGAGATAGTACGCATTTGCATTAATCAGTTCCCAGCCTTTTTTAATTTGCCAAATACATTTATTAAAAACTTGGCACCAGCGCTGCCATTATTAACTCAAGGCATAACTTCAAGACTCTTAATGTCCACAAGATAGTAAACAAAGTCAAAATATCATCTGGTAGACATATTTATTGGTGCAGTTATTGCTCACGACGTACCTCGTGCTTCAACGCATGTAGTTGATTTATTGGCAGTAATGAAATCAGTATCAACTTGACCTCCTAAAGCATTATTGATAGTACATATGCGTAACTATTCCGTTTCGTGATAAGAACCCCATGTTGCTAGTTTAGCATAATGTATAGATTAATGTTTGGAATAATAGAATAATGTAATAGCATAATTAACGTGAAAAAGTAGATAAGTGCGTTCTAAAAATATATCCTTTATTTGACTAGTCTTCATATTGTATATAAATATAGGTATACAAATACACAGTTGGATTTTAGTTTGTTATGAATAACAATTGAAAAACATCGAATTAAGCAGTGATTTACAATAGGAATCTGTGTGTTGTAATTTCGAAGCTAATAAATAAAAAAATATCTCGATACGTAAAGTTTTACGAGCGTAATCGTGCGCCATCCGCACATACAGAATCCGGACGCCCACGAAAAAAATTTTTCGATTAGTTTGTTTTTATTTAAACCAAAATAAATGTCTTTCAAAAATATCATATGTATTAAAAAATTTTTTCTTGATATACGTGTACTCACATTTTGCTATAAGTTCAACAGAAATATTATAGCAGCATTTTAAGTTCAGAAAATTGTTACACTTTGACATGTTGAGAGTAGAGCACCTCCTTAAACGCTTCGCGTTATGAGGCGTGCAATATATTTTGTCTATTGTGTTTATGCTACTCTTATGTCTTGGCTGAATAGAAACAAGACAACTATGCCATTTGCAATACCAACTCTGGGGGGCAAACTTAGTAATCAGGTCGTACCTAAAAAACAGTAGGTGATAGAATAAAAGTAAGTATGTGTTTTTATTAGGCAATATATATGATAAATACACAGGAAAACTTGAAGTACGTATTCATTTTTTTCTGAAATTTCTAAGGCAGGTGTAATTAGTAATGTACACAATAACAGAGCTAACAAGATATCAAGTCATTTTTATGTTGTGACACTTATTTAGATTAATTGACATCTAATAAAACCAGTTGCCAGTTGTTTTAATCATTGTGGCAGACAGCGGGGCGTGTATCGTTTCGAGCGAGACGCGATAGTAAATTGAAGGCCAGACACGTGGTGAGATAATCATAACTATTTGTTTAGAGCGAACTCGTTCTAATCTAATTTCGTCACTTGCCTGACGTTCGTGGGTTGATTCATACGCATTGAACTCAACTTGTGACGAGATTTAGTAACGTCACTTTAAGAATACTAATGGAGACACATACCATGTGGTTTTATATTGTGTGAGAATGAGTATAATGAATATTCAGCACTATTTATAGTAATTCACATTGGTCTATTTTGATATCGTCACTGTGCCGGTGTCTTCTTATTTAAAAAATGACCGTTCAGATGTCAGTTAATGATACTTTAGATTTTGCAGAACGTAAGCTAGGTTAGAAGTTAATGTAAAAACTCAAACAAACGAAGATCACGAGAACACCCATGCCATCACTTTAACAGCTAATTAGCAAAGCTGATTAATTTCGGACTTTAAGATTCAGACTTTGCACTATTAATTATTTTAACCGATAATCTGTTTAATGTCACATATTTCATATATCAGTGTTTACATAAAGACCCAACTTATACTCTTAAGCGCAATTGATTATTTTATTAGGATAGGTGACACTACTTATATAGGGTTCTGCATCCCAGTCCAGCAACGATAGTAAATTGTAAATACCACGATATTTGTATTGTCCCACAAGAGTAGAACGTCTACGCACGTGACAACTTAGAGCTTCTAATTTCAAAAGTATTAGGCATCATTTTATTAAAAATGGTCAAATGAAAGGTGCGGTGACCACCATCGAAATTACGAAGACCAAGACACAATACTGGAACCTGAAGCTCTGGCTGAAGAAGGTCTCCAATACTCGGACTTACCTGGATTCACAGAGCTATTTTTGGATGCTACTGGCTTGGCGACCGGTTAGTAACCAGAATAGTTAAAACGGTGATTTTCTGCTAACTGTGATTTTTATGATTCCAAATTTTCAAAAATTAAAACAGTTTCAAAACGTAAGTTTTCCGTGTTTCATTTCTTTATTTACAAATAGAATTAAGCATGTAAAGTAATTCTACTTCAACTATACCGGAACGGAAACTACAACGAAATTAAAAACTTTTGAGCCACGGTACTGACACCCTTTTTGTTATACTGATGTACGTATAGAATAAGCAGATTAATTACATAAATCATCATCAAAACCTTAATGCAGAATCATCAATACTATGAAGAACAATATTTACGCTCAATTTTGCGAAAGAAATCACAACTGAACATTTAAATAATAACTAAAAAAATTCATATTTATTTGGCATTGATTCACTCGCATGCTTGCACTGATGAAAAAAATACACCAAACATTGCGACAATATTCAATCGGGTGATTCATTTGAGAGATATCGCAGTTCCAATATTTTAAAAGAAATCGTTTCTAAATAACTACTACACTGAAAAAATGAAATACGAATAGTTACTGTTAGCACAGGAGTCAGTCGTATGTTGAAAATAAACACGGCTTTTTCAGCTAGCACATGAATTATTCGCTTCAACATAGTAATGGTTACTGTGTTGAAACGAATCATTCCTATAGTCACAGGAGTGAGTTCTGTGTACCGTAGCGCTCACTACTATTAAGCATATCAAACTTTGTTTATTTCCGACATACGACTGATTACTGTGCTAAATAGTAACCATTCGTATTTCATTTTTTCGTGTAGATTTTTGAATTCGTAAAGCTTAAAATGCATAAAAACTACATTGTTAAGGTCAGTGAGTTCAAAAAAAGTTTAAAAATAAATTTTTTGAACTCGATAATATTTTAACAAGTAGATTCCCAAGCAATTTAAACTTGAAATATAAATAAAATTTTAGGAATGATCTGCTGGAAAAGTCGTCTATTGTATTTTTTCACTTGATTTAACAAACTTTTTTAGAATAATTAATAGTAAAACTTAAGAATGTGGCACTGAATTATTTAAAATAAATCTGAAAATAAATTAAAAACTTGAGGTAAAAAGTATATTACGGTAGTTTCAGTATGAGATCACTTTTCGACAGATTTAGACTATTTTTTTTTTCACGAATCCAGAATAATGTTATCTATGAGATCCCGAAGTTGCAGAAATTTTGGCCGTTTAGATCGCGAGATAATCAAGCTCAAAGTTCGCGATTTCGAGGGTCACTTCCCATTCAAAGCATTTAAAACTTACTGTCCTTCCAACTATTTTCTATGATATTACAAAATTCTCTCGACAAAATTGAAAAAAAAGTAGGAGAAAAGTAGGACGCCCTTTACCGTTTTGTTGTTGAGATATGATAACGTAAAAAACATCTTTAGGCAGTTTTAACATGGTTTTTCTGTAGTAAATAATGATTTCACAATAGTATATTGGATTTCTGACAATAGTAAATGCTCTGACCACACTATACCATGCTGGAACTACCTTAAATACATTTCTGACTTTTTTATACCATTGCACTGAAATCCACGGTACTGACATTTGAGTTTAAAATCAACCTTATTCTATGTAATGTCAATGATCAAAGTATTTCCTGAAAAAATTTTGATTGTCTACGTAAAAAGGAATGAAAATTTAGTGTAAGTCATTTAATCATCGCATTAATGTTCATAAATCACGATACCATGATACTGACAAATAATTTTATGACGTCTTTTTTAAATAAAAACAATCCAGTCTTGTCGTAGTACTAAGAGGTTTAATTTAAATAAATTCATATTTAAATAAATATGCAGCTGTAAACAATGCATTAATAGCGTCTCTTTAAAATGCCATCAAATAAAGCGAATAAAACTAAATTCAGGTAGTAAAAATGTGGCTTTAATATTTAATTTAAAAATTGAATAAAAACTGCTGACACAAATCAATGTTAATTATTTAATTCACTATTCAATATTTTGGTATGATAATAGTGTAATTCTACAAAGGATATATAGAACTCTACTTACAAGAGATAAATTTAACATTTGAAAACATTTTCTGATAGAAAATCATGTATTTGACATAGAAAATAAGAATCAGACATGCCACGGTACTGACATTTCGAGTGCATTTTCGTAAATTATATAGAATTTGTGACTACTTATGTCATAATATCTAATGTCGTTTATGGAGTACCATCAAATTTATAATAATAATAACTTCTTGATGAAAACAAATAAGTTCGAATGATAAATAAAACAATAAACATAAATAATCACAGTTATCCGAGAATCACCCAAATACGTTATCAAAATTATCTACATGACCTTTCATTGCCAGGTCATGAGCATACGTCGTGTTACAGAGGTATAAATTTTCGAGCTACCTAATTATTGATCATTCGATCAAGTATTTCATTTAAATTCAGTCGCTTGATCTATACTCTCTCTAAATTTACCCTAGTTTTCCTACGATGTGTCTCACATACTTGTGCTACTTACCTCAAGAATGGCAAAATTTACCGAAACCGCTTCTCCAGATTTTAGTGATTGAAGCAGCGCGCAAACAGTGGAAGGCATTTGGACGTATCGAAGGCACGACGATTCTGCTTCAAGGTGTAACTGCCAAGCTGCAGTATTATCATTTTGACATTTGGCTGCGCAAAGATGAAACTCTCGAAAACTTTCCGCAAAAAACTGAATACTTCAAGCAAAACATAAAATGCATTGTCTGTGCTATTACGTAAGTTCAACGATACGAGTTCAATCTGATCCAATTTCAGTTATTTCAACTTTGAGGTATTTCATCCTCAAGAATTCATATGAATTAAAATAAACCTGAAACTACCCGAGATCTACTTGCGGTACATTTCAGGAATTTTTTCGGAATTTCCGCAAAATACTCAACCAAATGAAATTTACGAATTATTACTCAAAATCGAAATTTTTTTTCATTTCCGTATTTCCAAGGTGTATTTACATCTGTTACCGAAATGTTCCGCCAAACTTCCGCTCAAAGTTCCTGTCAGTCTCACGAGCGGAACTTTGAAGCGGGATCCCTGAGGTATTTCTGAGGAACAAATTTTTTTTACACGGGATCTTACAGTTATTTCATCCTTAGAAAAGTCGAACGATTAGTTTTCTGAGAACTACAGTCAAATACCGTTGTAAAAAATATGTTTTCTTTATCTCAGATTATGATCCACTAGCCGTCACCTGAGTCTGTAGTTTATAGGTAAATAATGTATTTTATTACTAGTGATAATAATAAACAACGAATCGTCTCATTATTTGTGACAATCTTCATCAGTACTGATTTTAAAACATCAATAGTCTAAGTGTTTGATTTTTCGTAGGCACAGTACTTAGAATTTTGTCGAAGATTTATGTTTGAATTTGGAACATTGATCAGTTTCCATGTATATTACGTTACATTGGGTGAAGTATATACTTATCTTAATTTTGGCTAAATTAAAAAAATGTTAAGATTTTACTAGGATATTCCAGGTTGATCAAATAAACACACAGAGAACTTAAACAGATATTTTATATTATAGTAATTTAGAAAAGCGAATCCTCAGTCCAAGCTTTCTTAGATATTTCTTTTTTGGGATTCTGTTGTTAATTGAAATATACTGGATAAATATAAGTTCTTCTGGCGTGTACGATGGATTCTGAGTGTGGATAAACTGCAGCCCTTGGTGAAACGTTTCTGTAACAATAGACGTTACAGGTTACAATCTACGTCAAGGTCGTCCAGCACTGACTTATGAATCGTCCGTGTGAGACTAGTGGATGGGAGAGTTAGTGTGAGAACACTTTCACTAACTTAAGACCCACTCAAGTGGACATCAACTTTGCCGTAGTTGAAGTATGTGCGGATATCTTCAGTCGTTAAAACTTCATATCTTCATGATATCTTCCTACGTGCGTACGTGGTGAAGGTTGGGATTTCATTGTGTTATTTACCACACTATTGAAACAAGCATATAGTTACAAATGAAAAATAGTTACATACCTGTTTTGTGGACAATCGTGCCAGTATACTCGGTCCATTTCTTGCTCGGCGGCTCTCGGTTAATTATGTATTGAAAATCGTCACAGATCCTGAACTTCGACGGATACGGAACTTTAACACTGTTTGAATGGTTATCCTTAATCCAGCAACTGGGAAAACACTTATAGGGGTTAGTCCCATACGTAGAAATATTGTTAAACTTGACCACCACGAAGTTGGACATAGTGACAACTACGAAGATGTTATCGTGACTAAAGACCGATAGAAGATGAACTATGAGAGCTCTGCAGAAAGCTTTTATTCCCTTCGAGTGGGAATTAAACTGTGAGTAATGGTATCGTTTAATGTTTCACGAGCCGTTCCCACTCTTCCCATGGAGATGACGACACCGAATCAAAAGAGTTCATGTTTATTTTTGAAATTAAGGATCACTAAGTAGTTCTGGTCATAAAACTTATTTATTTAAAGAGGAAATAAAATTCATAATACCATAAATCTAGAGAGTTAAAATCGTTGTGGTCTTTAGAGGTAGAAATTCCTATGCTCCCCAGTGTAATTGTTCCGTGAAAAAATCTAATCTGAGCAGTTATGATCATCGTATGAGCTCAATAATTTTTTTACGGTAACGTTTTTCGTAAGAAAAACAGTAAATTCCGACAACAACATTAATCATCAATGATAGGATTAAAGATGCTCTATAAAACCGAAATTATCGTTGCCAAGTATTTTGCGGTCTTATGACTTCGTAATATTGCGGTAAACACAGCAGTTGTATAATCAAATTTGTGGTATAGTCAAAAATTCCTACCGCAAAATCAGACGTTTTCAGCTTCTCAAATTCCCCACGTTTATCTTTATAAGAAAGTGACGTACGTCTGTAACGAGAATTGTTATTAAGTATTTTATGCACTCCTAAAAATTATTTACCATCTACATTTGAGGTTTTCAATTTCAAACATCTTCAGTAGAATTTGTGGTTTTAACGAGATTTATTTTTAAAAGCCAGATTATGATCTCATGTTGCGTCAACATACGATAGCAGTATCTATGAAAGTAGATGCTCTTCTTCTTTCTCAATCGTGCAAAACTGTATATTATTTTTGACCAATGACTTGTCTAGTTAACAATTCTCCAGCTCTCTACGACCAGTATGATTTATTGCAGCTAGATACCGTGGAGCTTTCAGGAATCCCACGTTGCTACAGTAACAATACGTCTGTTCATCCAAAATTTATAGTTATCGCTCAATTGGCAACGAACAAAGTCAAGGTATTCTTACTTATTGCCAATTGATATACGTACCACTCAATCGATACAAGTTTTAATTGGTAAATTTATCAGTGCGACATAAGCAATAACATTAGTGAACACAGTAAATGTATGCCGCTGAATGCGTTACAGTCTGTGCAAATGCAATAACCTCATTAAAAAACCCCTGTCTTCGAATAAAATATAATGATAATTAATAACATCGGAACCAGAATAATTGCTTTATGATAGTCGAATGCACACTAAGTGACTCGTTACTACTTATCTTGGATTGGTTGTTTAATTAATGTCGATGGGAACAACAATGCTCAGCGTGCTATATAAGTTGAAGCTAATGTCAATATATGCCTTCAGTTAAGATACTACTCTACTGCGACGCACTTAAAAATCTCTGTAATGTTTCATAGATACTTGTGTTTCGTGCCCCGGGAGTGGTTAGCACTCAGCGCAAATTATTTAGAAATTTTAATGTGCAAAAAAATATTGGACCATCTGCGCCACGACGAAGACTCAACGAACAGCTTAATTCGAATTGAAGGGGTGGCAGCCCGACTACGGTACTACAATGGACACTTCTGGATGCAACGACTCCAGGATGACAACGAAAAGCCAGAATTGAAGGAATACAATGCTATCTTCGTATTGTGTCCTTATTGTACTGAACTGTACGTCGTGCACTTATGACTTCATGAAAATAAATTTTAAAATTCAGCAATAAGTAAATATCATCCTGACATTGTTTTAGAGAATGACGTTAAGCAGCTGGGACCATAGGCGGAACTGTGATAAGAAACGTGATAACGGTACTATTTACTAGTAATTACTATTAATAGTTATAAAATTAATTTTTTTTCAATTGATCCATCGTGTTCCTTTTGAGAATCAATGTAACCTATTACGTCTCAAATTTAACTAGAAATGTGTTACGTTGCTCATACTGAATTTGGTAGCAACGAATTAACCGATAACGATTTTAATGACCAAGTCAAGGACAAGGTCACGTGATTACGACGCCTACCTGTTGATATATACATTTTTGTCTCTGTTAGATTAGGCAGGGCTTCCACCGATTTTTGTATCCATTTTATTGATAAGCGTCCCGCCGATATTTGATGTCACGCGTTTTTATCGTCTAGCCGTGTGACGACGTCTACATAATCAATTGAGTACTTACTTACGATCCTTATAACTTTTATATACAACATTACGTGACATTGATAAATAATGAATTATGCGCATTTGTTTTAATCCAGATGATCTGAATGAAAAATTTGGGTTATTTAATAAAATGCCACGGACTTAAAGTCATAACTTTAATTACTATACATGTAAAAAGCTTAGTAGACTGAAGAAACTGATTCAAATAAAAATAATCCACAATAAACAAAGGACCAACTGAATAAACACATTATAACAGTTGGCAACACACCGATTGTAGTGGGATGATTTTTCACTGTACTATAAACGGTATTAATCATATTTACACATTCTTCTTTGACGTTTCAGTCACTATTACTTGCTTGGTCTTTTTAATTAATAGTGAGAGATTACATTAATTATCTATCAGTGGATGAAGCTGGTGACCAACTTACTGGCTGGAACAACTATCTTTACTTAGAGTGGCTTGAAGTCAGCTTTTGGGTCCTAATTGCAGAATAAATGGTGATGGAAGACCCGAAACTTTTTGTAGAAATCAGTGATTCACTCGAACGTCCTTTAGATCTTTTCCACGAATCATATTTCATTTTATCAGGAGTATTCTTTCCATTAGTAGTAGTTCGCCATGGCATAGATTTTTGCATGTTACCCATCGTGATCTGCAAGAACAGGTCCACTGAGCAGACGAATTACGACACGATCTATTCCTACATTTCATAAAATCATGTTATCACGGCTTTTATATTTCAGCGGTAATAGCGTTTGATTGAAATCAATTGGTTTAATTGAGCTGTGATGAATTGTTGACCAATTGTTTGGTGATATGTAATGATTAGATGATTGGCTAGAAATGGACTGTCTGTTTTCTTGAGACCTATTCAGATTAGTATGACAACAGCGTAGCTTAACAATCAGGAGAACGTTTTACAAAAAGTTCGCTTGTCTGAGAAAACGCTTTCACGTTAGAGACTGCAGATCAAAAAGTGAAACTGTAACAAAAATCAGTGTGGACATTTATTGAATCAGAATTTAAGGAACGACGTGTATTTTTTTAGCGGATGAGTGGGAAAATCAAATCACAAATTGTGGTTGATATTGTCATCAAGAATACATTATTATTCCAAAACAACCTTGAGATGGCTAAAGTTATTCGGAGCATTGCTTAAATTATGATAATAAACGCGTTTTGTAGGCAAACACATTTACTACCTGTAGACGTTATGTTACATGTTCACGAGAACAACTTATCTGTTCCGATATTGCATTCTGCAACGATTACCTCTGTTAATGAACTAGCTAACAATTTCTGATTCATTTGACAATACTTAGTGAATTGAGCTAGTTGTCCATGAAAGTGTAAGCATTTAATTACTCAGGAGCTCAGATTGCAGCATGAACAACCAGCAACGGGTGTACAAAACTGCTGATGACTCTCCAGGATACAATCTGAACAAAGCGCATCATCTGGCTAATGTTAACCAGCGAATCCCAGGGTTTTATACAAATGAACACAAATCATCAATTACCAGCAAAAGTAATAGATATTGACGCTAAACGACAAGTTCAACGCTCTATTGATAAAAATGATCGAACAGGGTCAAATCAATCGTTTGATGAATCAGTTGTTGCCTCACTATACATATTTATACGGAGTTATAATGATACAAAAGGCCAGTCTATCGATTTTTTTCATTTATTAACTTACTAAATATGATTATAAAGCTTTTTTAATGACGAAACAAACTGCATACCCACACCCATAACTGATTTAATACGGAACTTGGTTGCTGCTGACTCCGTCATTCTTTCAACTTACAGCTAAGTTTTCGCCACACTATGATAACATACTCTTCGAAGGGAGCTTCGTTCAGGTGCTCGATAAAGAGCAAGCCTTGCTCGTATATATCTAAAACAATGCAATTCATCAATTATAACAGCCAAATGGTGAATCTTTTGATTGGTGAACAATTTATCAAAGAAAAATACTCACTCACCTAGCTCACATACAAAAGTAGCTGCATGGCTCGGCCAACTCAGAACCGGTGATAAGTAATTAATGATCACGTCTATAGAATACGGTAACTGCTCTGCCCTGGGGTAAGGGAATGTCACGTTATCAAAGTCTTGGAATTTCAGCCAGAACTTAGGAACACACTTATACAGATTATTGTCTGATCCCGAACTATCCGTAAGCTTTACGACTACGTATTTGTTCGGCAACATCGTTGTACTTAGACCCATCCTGGCTGACCAGAGCATTACAATAACAGAACTCATCACTTAGAGAAGTAGCATGTCTACTGCGGATCAAGTATTTATAGCGAGGTGCTTTATAGGTAATCAATTTACCAAAACCAGGGGTTATCATTGCATGCACTTTGGATAGATTTATTTTATTTAACTAGCAACAGTAAGCGTGCTCTTGAATTGTCCTCAAAAAAGCGCCATTAAGATAAATTTTAGTATGTATGCAGTTATAATTGACTGATAGTTAAACTCTTAACATATGAGTAAACAGCGGATGAAGATAAATTCGCAAATGTGCAGCTGAGCAGAGTATAATTTTGATTTTAAATTTACACTTGTCAAAATAATAGATTAGTCTTTAAGTTTCTACATCGCAAGCTTCCCTGGATAATAAGACACTCTTAGCCTAGTACAGCCTTCGGGGCCTAATGACTTTGAATGATTCCCTGTAACTTAATATAAACGCCTTTACAGATTGTTACTAGTAAAGAAACTTTAATTAATTGATACCATGAATATAACGAAAATGCGACGATTACAGGTCGCTATATGTAGTTTTTTAAATACGCAACAACATGACATATTTCGCTAGAATGATGTCTAACATTTAATTGCTTTCTTACCAAGTTTGGCAGTGGGGTCCTCGGAAGAAAAGGACAATAATATTTTTTAAGAGTTTTGCCTAAAGGGTTTACAAACAGCCTTGCTGGTTTCAAAGTGTACTAACTCATTATAGAACTTATATTTTGCATTGAAATAGTCTGTTATAAAGATTGCACTAAATAAGTTAAACTATTAGGTTGATTTGATCTTTTGCAGAAGGAGCTAACTTATATTGCCTAAAGGGGTAAAGATGTTGAAAGGACTGTATAGTGCTATTGATAATATAGCTTTTGTTCGCTACGGGAACAAGTGAAATTAAAAACGAAATAACTTTAATAAATTATTATATTGTAATTTATAGAATTACAAAATTAGGACAAGTGCCTTCGACGAAGATGAAATGCAGACAGACTAATATTTTAAACTAACGTAATAAGAAACTTGCTTATACAATAAAATAAGAAATATATACGACATTAACCTGAACCTTAATAAATACAGAGGCGAAAAGGTGTACAAAGATTGATGTGCGTACCCCACCCACCACCTATGACGGGATCGTGGTACGACATACAAATTCAACGATTTGATTGGATAAAGGAGATCATACGATGCATATCGCGTGATTTTACAATATAACATAAATAACAGCTAGAGATAGCTTAAAAGAAGTTTATTTGAAATTATAGCGATGTATACCTAGATATCTATTTCTACATATAGTTATGGACCGTGTCGCAGCTTTGAAGCGTAGACAGCTTTTTTTACATTTAATATGGAATACCTAACACAGTATTTCTAGATACAAAATAATATTATCCTTTGTGTGAGGATACTGGTCATAATTCAATGCATAATCAATTATTTTGATTGTTTTGTTGAAATCAAATACATTACGACAGGAAGTTAATCGTTATGGTAACGAGAGATGATAACTACTCAGTCAACTAAGAGTTATGGAAAATTTAATTAACTTCCATCTTCTAGGTGCACTATTGGATTTTGGCATAGTTTGCAATAAGTTGATATTTAGTTATTAGCTCAGTCCCGAGTATGATAATGATGATGTACAATTTCAAAGGAATGTCTTTGCTTGTCTGTGGTATTAGAAGACTAGCACCCCTAATTATTACACGTAAAATAATATTAGATGGAAATCAGTGAACAAATACGTGAAAATATGCGAAATCATTCAAGGTTTTAAATGTTTACATCTTTTAAAATGCTATAAATTTGTCAAATAGCTCAACTCGAACATTAGCTTTGTGCTATGAATGAGTCATGTAAGACACATGATGCATGTTGCTTATGGGGCTGAGATGTTCAGTTTATTAACCTTTCTGGGAAAATATGATGTATATGCGATATACTGAGCTACACCATACTTTTATTTAGTGTAATGTTGTTCAGCATGAAAATCAAACACATCTTATTAACTATCTTTGCATATCTAGAGCTGAGGTTACTGATATGAATATAATGCAAAATGATATTTAATTTTAATATTAAAATTGCCTCTGGGGCTGAAGTTATAATAACTGTTTTTCATAGTGATTGAATCTGAGAGTTAAACGCCACACACGCCACACACTCAAAGGCCCACACTAGGGTTTTCCCTTGTGTCGTGGGTCCCATGGAAAACACATAAAGACAAACACAAACACCCATGACCCGAGAACAAACATCTGCTTTTTTACACAAATTACCTTTGGTTGAAGTTACCTTTGGAGCTAAGGTTCTTACCTTGAGCTTCAACATTTCTCATCATAATGAGACAGTTTCAGCCGATCAAGTCATACTTGAAACTTTATCTGTATATTGTTTTCAGACTTATTTCCTACAGTTAATGAAGTTATATCAACATCTACTTCTAGAGTTTGCGTCTATCTCTATAGCTCTGGGATACTCTAGAACGAGGTAGAAGAAGATTCTGTGCCAAGCTTTTGGAACACCCACTACTGAAGCTACTACGATTGTCCTTCGAGGGCGAAGGAATGAGCAGGACGGCCGAACTGTTAAGAGAAAATCGATCAACGAAACAATTGGTACAACACTACCAGTCCACGCGGTGTGGCACAACACTACACGGCACTTTGGACAGATCGTTTTCGCGCGTAGATCGGTGTTTATGTGTTCTCGCATTATAATTTTTAAAATATCGAATTAAAAGGAATGTTTAATAAGTAAAAAGTGTTTTAGTCTAACACTTACAAACTCTAAAGGAGGTTTCAAATCCCCATAACTATCAAAATATTCACAATATCTGTTAAGTTTCGCATATAGTACCCAATGCGTTCCTTCATTGGCAGATTCATCTAAATTAAGTATACCACATTCTAGAGCTTTTGGTTTTCTAGGCAGTCGATCCCTCAGCGAGAGATCCTTGGGTCTCTCGCTGTCCAATACTATACGACAAGAAAAACTCCCGTATTTGCCTGCTATTTGGACTTGTCAAAAGCTTTTGACCTAGTTAGTTATGATGTGCTATGGCGAAAGCTTCAATATGAGACAGATGTACCGGCAAAAATTATATCCTTGTTTAGGTTTTGGTACAGTAATCAAAAGAACACTGTAAAATGGGCGGGGGTGCGGTCGAACATGTACGGGCTGGAGTACGGCGTGAGGCAGGGGGGGGGGGGTGAGCTCTCCGCGGCTCTTCAGCCTGTACATGAACCGACTGATCGAGGAGCTCAGCAGTACCGGTGTCGGATGTCATGTAGACGGGGTATCCATAAATAACATTAGTTATGCTGACGACATGGTGCTGCTTAGCCCGTCGATCGGAGTCCTACGTCAATAACTGCGCACTTGTGAGACCTACGCGGAATCCCATGGTCTAAGGTATAACTCCAAAACGAGTGAGTTTATGATATTTAAAGCCGGGAATAAAACCTACTCCGAATTGCCACCTCTTACTCTGTGTGGTGCCACTCTGAAAAAAGTAGAAAAATTTAAATATCTAGGCCATTGGGTGACTGAGGACATGTCAGATGACATGGACATCGAGAGGGAGCGAAGGGCGCTGTCAGTACGGTGTAATATGTTGGCTCGCAGGTTTGCATGATGTACAAAAGATGTGAAGGTAACACGTTTTAAGGCTTTCTGACAAACCTTCTACACGTGCAGCTTGTGGGTCCGCTACACACATCGTGCTTACAGCGCCCTCCGCATCCAATATAATAATGCATTCAGATTGTTGTTGGGCTCCCACGTTTCTGTAGCGCGTCAGCTATGTTTGCGGAGGCCAGGACCAGTGATTTTTATGCAATCTTGAGGAGTCGGTCGGCCTCTATGCTACAACGCGTTTGTGCTAGCCCCAACAGCATTCTGTCTGTACTGTCAGACAGGTGGGATTCCCTGCTGCTCCGGCACTGGATGCGACTGCACGCCAGTAGTAGTCGGTAGTCGCATCTAGGGCCGCTCGCGAAATTTTAAATTTTATTTTATTTTATTTTGTTTATACGTGTGTAGTGTTGTGTGTATTTTTTGTTACTAACATTAGGTATAAGTTTTTTGTGATTTACTAACAACTATGGATGTATAATCCGAAATCAATTGGTTATTCAATAATGTATTAATTATTGCGATGAGGTCCTTAGATTCAAATTTTATATTTTGAATGAAGGCTAGATCAAAAGATCTCAAACGTAAATGTAGCGACAGAGCGTAGTAGTTTTAGATCTGGATCACCATACCTACCTGGAAAAAATAAAATTGGAAAGGCTAGATCAAAGATCAGAAACGTAAACGAAGCAACAGAGCGGAGCGTCGGAGCAGAGTAGTTTCGGATTTTTGATCTAGCCTTCCCAATTTATTTACTACTAATGCACAGAAATAAAAATTGTGCCAGTTGATTGTGAATGCATCGACAGTCATCGCATCAGGGTCCTGTTTCCAGGACACGAATAAGTCGCATTTAGCATTGGTACGTGATGCGAGTCGATCTGTGGTTCGCCAAAAGAGGCGACTATTTCGTGGAACGCAGAGTCCGAGAGTTCCCACTCAATGTCCGGGTTTACTCTTCGCGATATTTCGTCGGCTTCTTTGTTGTCTTTCGTGTTAATGTAAGACGCAAATAACCACACGTTTCGTATCTCACACCACTGCCAAATACGTTTAGCAACCTCATTCAAATGAGGGAATTAAACTCCTCCCATAAGATTGATATAACTGATAGCAGTAGTGTTATCTACCCGTAACAATATCTCGCAATTAGTGTCGTCACGAACAAAACTCTTGAGTGCTAAGAAAACTGCGAGCAATTCGAGATAGTTGATGTGTGATTCACGCTCACAAGCTTTCCAGCTGCCATGGGCCCGAGCGCCCCAACCCGTCATAGACGCGTCTGTGAACAGTTCTTTTTTATAGCTTAATGTCCTCATAGGACATAAAGTCAATTGAATATTTTGTGACCACCAACATAAGTCATCTAGGATAGAGTTTGGCAATAAAACTTTCTTTTCGTAAGAATCGTATCGTTTGAGAAATAGATATTTCTCTCGTTCTAATATTTTGGTATACAGCCAGCCATACTTTACACCTGGACAAGCTGCGGTCAGAACGCCGATCAACTTCGCGAACTCTCTAATCGTACAACGAGGAAGAGAGAAGAACTTGTTCACTAATTGAAAAATATTGTTACGTTTTTTTGATGGCAATGAAAGTGTTAAACTTGTTGTGTCGAAGATAAAACCCAAAAACTTAAAAGTTCTTTGTGGATGCAAACAAGTTATATCATAATTCACAACAAATCCTAAACATTCTATTACGTGTACAGTTTCATTAACGTTTTGAAGACATTCTTCGTAGTCATTGCCTATACATAAAATATCATCAAGATATATAACAGATTTGAAGCCACGTGATCTTAAAAAGGTCATCACCTCTCGCATAACTTTAGTGAAAACTCGCGGTGCAACCGATAATCCATAAGGCTTGCTGTGATCATATGTTTACAGCTGTGCATTTTCGTTTTCGAACTGAAATCGTAGATATTTACGATCGGCCTGACTTATTGGTAGTAATAGGTATGCCTCCCTTAAATCGCCCGTGGCTAAAAATCCATCCTTTAGAATTAGTTTTGAAGCAGTTTTGTGGTCCTCCATTTTAAAATGACTCTTCTTTATAAATTTACTAGCTTTCCACCCGCGGCTTCGCCCGCATGGACTACGGTTATATCGATCCCAGTTGTGAGATAAAATGAAACCTATGTCCTTTCCCAAGGTCTAATCTATCTCTGTACCAAATTTCATCAAAACTGGTTCAGTAGTTTAGGCGTGAAAGCGTAACAGACAGACGCATACGATCACTGCTAATCATAAAGTGCTATAGGGCGAAGCGCGGCCTTCGACGCGTTATTTATAGGCATAGGCAAAATATTAATTTAAATTAAATTCTGTAAGGGGCCATATTAATCTATATTAAATGCACAATGTACTTAAGGTTCTTAATTGGATTAGAATTAATGTTGTACTGCTTAAATTCGCTGCGTAAATAAGCCACGCCTGAAATAAAACTATTTTTTATATTTTTTTATATTGAAGATCTGTCAGCGCAATCAATATGTATGACCATACCAAATTTAGGCTCTGTAGTACCAAGGATCTAATATTAGTAAATATATTCTTATTATTCCCAGCAACGTTTGGCACTTGGTCGACTATTATTCGCAAACTTGAAGGGCCAACTTATGTGTGATAGTTGTCCTTTTAATATTCTTGTATGTTCTATCACTGTGAGTTTTTCGCATTTTTAGAAACAACCATTTAGTTGGTATAGGGGGGGGGACACTTGTTTTTAACAAATAATTTTACTATAGAAATGAATTTTTCACAAACGGAGTGCTGAATCGAAAATCGATCTCAGTAAACTCCTATCTTTTAAAAATCTATCCTACGATGATATTGGCGAGAAAAAAAGGTTCATCGAATAAAAAAACAACTTGAAATACATTAAAAAAGTTACTACTCGTACAAAAACTAATATGAATTTGTTGTAACCCCATAATGACTACACAAATAACAAAACCGTTGCACACTCTGTCAGGAGTCACTTAACCACAGTAAATATTAAATGAATATTGAAGTAAATATTGAATACATAATATTATGAACTAAAGCTTTTTTGCATTTTGGATAATATGAAAAACACAACCACTATTTAGCTGCACCTCGATTATACTAATGGGAAAAGTTTCTCGATGATTACTTCAGAAATAATTTTAGTTGTGGCCTAAGTTTAACAGAATAATGCAACGCATTGAAAGTTAGTAAAGCGCGAGCGAAGCGAGCGCGAAAAATTTTTTTTAGCGACAATATTATTGTTAAGAATAACAATTAATGCGAGAAATTTTTTTTGACGATATTGTTGTTTTAGGAATAATATCGAACTGCTGCATTTAAAACGTGGAACCTTGTATGGCAGCCATTTTGAATTAGAGTAAACTACGTCGTATATGCTACCTTCGTGAATTATTCCACATTTTTTTAATTTTAAAAAATAATGTGTCGCAAACGGATTGCTGAATCTTTCTTCATACAAACTTTGAACCCCCATTCCACCCTTTTATGGGTTGAATTTCAAAAAATCCTTTCTTAGAGGACTTTATAAGAGACACCATTTCGCCAAATTTTAGCTTTCTAGGTCTAAGGGTTTGGGCTGGGCTTTGACCAATCAGTAAGTAATTCAGGACCTTGCAATTTAATTTAATTTAACCCATTTGTACCCCTTAGGGGGTGATTTTAGAAAAATTGCGAAATACGTGTCCGTTTGTTTGCTTTAAGGTATATCTTAATGAGGTTTCGAGTCAAAATATCCAAAAAAATATTTTTCCCCATACAAACTTTGAGCTTCCATTTCACCCTCTTAGGGGTTGAATTTCTAAAAATCCTTTCTTAGTGGTTGCCTACTTTATAAATGATACCTTTTTGTTAAACTCCAGCTTTCTAGGTCTAAGAGTTTGGGCTGGGCGTTGATCAATTAGTAAGTAATTCAGGATTTTTTGTTCGTCTTAATTCGTATGATTTTGTTCGTCTAATTTATTCGTTCCGTTAGGTACTGATAGGTTCAAACTAATACATTTACATCCTCCATCATCCCTTATTTTATCCCCATGGGGGTTGAATTTATCAAAATCCTATTTAAGCGAACGTCTTCATCATAGTAGCTCCAATCTTTAATTTCAGTTCAATCAGTTGAAAATCTAAGAAGATTTATACAAACTTTCATCACCTATTTTATCCCCTTAGGGGTGGAATTTATATCCTTTCAGGGGTTGAATTTATCAAAATTCATTCTTATGGGATGCTTAAGTCATAATAGCTTTATGCATGCAAAGTCTCAGCCAGATCGGTTTAAAATTTGACAAAGTTTCATACAAACTTTCATTTCCTATTTCATCCCCTTGGGAGAAGAATTGATCAAAATCCTTTCTTAGCTGATGCCTACGTCTTAACATCTAACTGCATGCTAAATTTCAGCCTGATTCGTCTAGTGGTTTAGGCTGTGCGTTGATAGACCACTATGTCAGTCAGTCACCTTTGAGTTTTATATATTTAGATTCAGGGATTTTAGATTTAAAATAAATCTCTTTCCGCCGTTTGCTTTAGGTGCTAAAAATACATTTGATATGTATTGATCCCGACAGGGTGAACATGGTACAATGGCACCTAAATCTAATAAATTCTGAACAGCTGTTGAAATATCCTATTGTTCGTCAGGTGACCAAGAAGTGTGAGGTATTGAAAATTGCACTACTTCTTTATCAAATGGAGTAGAGAGACCATCACGAACCCACTTCAAAACTAATTCGTTATTAGTTATATTTTGCCAACAAGAGTAAAATAATTGAACACGACCGGCTTGTACCTGCGCTACTGCTGCGCCTGGGCACGCGTGGGCACCTTGCTGGCCGGCTTGGCCGGTGCCGTCGCTGTGGCAGGGCCCGCTTTCCGCGGGGCGTTGTGTAGTTTCTTGCCCCCTCCCCGAGACGACTTGTTCGTCGAGTGACGAGGAAGGCTGCTCCAGTTTCCCCGTGCCAGTGATGTTCCGGACCTGGATGTGGACGTCGATGGCGCAGGTGTGTTCTTTTTAATTTGGAGACCTTGTTTCTCGATAGTTTTCGAGGCTTTTATTTTTTCTCCCAATTTTTCGCCGAACAAAGTGCTGTCTCGGCGGTTATCCTGAATCACGTTTAGAAAACTTTTGTCAAGGCTTGGAGTAATAAGTTTAATCCTTGCCTGGGTCTCGTCGTGATGCAAATCACTCAAAATGCGGCACGCATCGCTCAGATATTTAATAGTTATTAGCATGTCTTCTTTATTAGTAAGCAATATATCCATGGCTCTATTAATGGCCGTGACACCGACGCCAAGTTGCTGTTGAGCGCTAGCCAGCTTTTAGTCACGATTACGGCCACTTTCAGAAATTCCCGCTGAAATTTCTGGATTTAGCTTCGGTGCCTGCAATAACGTACAATTTTGCAGTACCAAGTAATCTTTAAGAAATTTTTCTTTGTCCTCCTTTGATAGACCCTTTTTTAACAAATGCAACCATAGTTCGGCCAAATTCTGGTGTATTTTGTCACCGTATTCAGGTCCGTCTGCCGTCGTGGCCCCTAAAGCTAGTAACACGTCCGGTTCTAGCTCTGGTTCAGGTGGCTGCTCCGCCGTGGCGGTAACTTCAGCCTGAGCGGGCTCCTGC
This sequence comes from Aproaerema taeniolella, assembly GCA_949987775.1. NCBI lineage: Eukaryota > Metazoa > Arthropoda > Insecta > Lepidoptera > Gelechiidae > Aproaerema > Aproaerema taeniolella. Next base: position 21,036 of record CATLJT010000200.1, read on the forward strand.
AAAGAGCTGGGTTGAGTGCCAGGAGGCGTTTCCATAGAAACTAGATCCATGACGTCATTTGATGCTCCGTTATCTAGAACAAACATCCAAATGTAGGGTTATTTATAAGTTTACATAGGGAATTAATATAGCGACATTTTATGTATACAATACACTACCGCCATAAATACCTCCCAAAGTGTAAAGCAGTAAGGGGGTAGGTAGTCGATAACCTTTTGTGAACAGAATCTCAATCAGTCACAAAAAATTAGCAATACTTAAAGCACTGCTAAGTGTAATTCCCAAATGGAAAATATGCCTTCGCTGGCGGCCATTTTGTCAGCTGTCAAGTGATTTATGTTTAGTTTGGTTTGGTATTTCAACATGAATAGACTGACGCCTGAACAACGCTTCCAAATTGTGCAAATTTATTTTAAAAATCATGGTTCTGTTCGAAATACGTATCCCGATTTTCATAAGCGAATTTTGTTTAGCAATGAAGCTCACTTTTGGTTGAATGGACACGTCAATAAACAAAAATGCCGTATTTGGAGTGATGATAATCCACAAGTGTATGTTGAGACACCGTTACATCCAGAATAACTGACTGTGTGGTGTGCTTTATGGGCTGGTGGAATAATTGGTCCGTACTTCTTTAAAAACGATGCTGGCCAGAACGTTACAGTCAATGGTGACCGCTATAGAGCGATAATTACTGACTTTTTCGTTCATCAATTGAACAAGTATGATGTGCAGGAGTACTGGTTTCAACAAGACGGCGCAAAATGTCACACAGCTCGTGCCACAATTGATTTATTGAAGGAAACGTTTGGTAACCGCATAGTTTCACATTTAGGATCTGTGAATTGGCCTCCAAGATCGTGCGATTTAAAGCCGCTTGATTATTTTCTGTGGGGATATGTGAAGTCGCTAGTCTACGCCGATAAGCCCAAAACGATTGACTACTTGGAGGACAACATTCGCCGCGTTATTGCCGATATACGGTCACAAATGTTGGAAAAAGTAATCAAAAATTGGACCTCCAGATAAGACTACGTCCGAGCCAGCCGTGGCGGTCATATGCCAGAAATTATATTTAAATTATAATGCCAGAAGATTATCTTTCGAATAAAGGTAATTTCATATCAATAAAAAAAATCATCTTTGTTTTATTATATTTCAAAGTTTTATACCTCTAAAAAAACAACCTTTAAACAATAAATAAATAAACGCTACACACTCAAAGGCTCACACTAAGGTTTTCCCTTGTGTCGTGGGTCCCTCGGAACACACATAAAGACAAACACAAACACCCATGACCCGAGAACAAACATCTGCTTTTCACACGAATGTTTGCCCCGACTGGGGATCGAACCAAGGACCCGCCGAGGGAACCGATCACCTTTTCGAAGAATTTATGTCCCAATTTCATTTGACCGAAAACGGTTAACCTGCGTCTTTTTTGCTATATGCGTCTTTTTTGCTTGCAGGGGGGTGCGGGGGCGTACGGCTCGGGGGGCGAAGCCCCCCGCAAGAAAAATAAAAGAAACATCACTCAAACCGACGGTCTAGGTTAGGTTAGGTTATGATTCTGCATGCCTGCTTGCTTGCATGCTATAGGTTTGCCTGTTTGCATCCCTGCTTGCTTGCATGCTGCATACTTGCTTGCGTATTGCATGCTTGCATACTGCTCTTTGCTTGCTTGCATGCTGTTTGCTTGCATGCATGCTGCTTGCTTGCTTGCATGCAGCTTGCTTGCTTGCATGCTGCTTGCTTGCATGCTGATTGCTTGCACACTGCGCGCTTGCTTTTTATAAGTTATAACTACTATCGAATGCTTAACTAAAATAATACAATGGTGTAATGAATGTTTGAAAAAAAAAAAATAAGGCAAATGAAACGGTGGTGTAATGAACATATGTGAAAAAAAACCATGGCAAATAAAACGGTGATGTAATGAAGTGGTGGCCGAGCATAAAATCGCCAAAAAGTTTTTCGGCCAAATAAAACGATGGAGTAACGAAAAAAATCGAATTAATAATAGGTCAACTGATACAGTGGCAAACGGTATGTCGGCGAATTAAAAAAAAACGAAACAAAAAAAGTCGAAAAGTTTTCTGTCAAATGAAAATCGGTCAACATTTTTTCGAACATAAGATAGGTAACCACCCGCCGATCAAGAGGCAGCATCACTACCACTCGACCAAACCGGCCGTCAAATAAGCGTATAATTTCATCTTCGTGATGATTCTCGATCATCCCTCAGACATTATTTTGTATGCAAAAAAGTAACCTCCGTGTGAAACCTGAATCGTATATTGATTGCAGGATTTTTATCACATATTGTGTACATTGCATTAAAACTGGTTGGAAAAAAAAACTTACCCGATTCTTTTTCGGAGTCGGACGAACTCGACGTTGAAAGTAGTCTGAGCTGCCGCCGCGTTCTCGGTAGTTTTTCTTCTAACTTTCGAACTTTTTCTTGATAGTAAAAAAGTTTTTCTTCTGCACTACGTTTAGGTATGGTTTTTAAAACTTTCCGAAACGATTGATAATTAAATTAAGGTGACTCGTGAGATGTTCGAGTTGAGACGTGTGCACGCTACCTCGCACGAAAAAAGAATGAAAAACGGTTAAGATGGCAGTGCTGTTATTGATACGTCAAATCAGTTTGAATGAAATCGATTGATTAAACGAAAACTTAATCGATTCTTCTTTAAAATAGTGCGATGCTACTTTGTAGGATCAAAGGACTACCGGGTAAATAATCTTATATCTGAAGAATGAAGCGACGAAATATAATTAATTTATTCAACCCCGATAAGTCTATATAGGTGAAATTCAATCATTTGTTATACTGATAACAATTGAAATTGATCACAATTGTTATAAAATGTTGACAACATACACTCTTTCACATATGAAGTTATGGTTTTATCCTTTGTGGATATCAGAATAAAATAACATCATAGGTTAGTAACCTCAGTGAGTTCACCGAGTAACTCAATCTTGTCACTTCCTAATCTTGACAAAACTAACAAAACTTTATTATTTACTACTAAAACATTATATGTCACTTACATAAAATTCAATGAACTGAGTGACAGAAAATAACTGAACATTCTTACCAAAACACAATGTTAGGTATTTGCATATTATGTTATATTTATCCAGCTGTACTATCCTGATATAGTGTGCAATCATAAGTTTGTGTGATTGTAGATGCGAAACATCACTCATGCTGTCTTGGCCATGCCTTTTCTCAAGTTGCAATTGCATTCCTTCATTGCGTTTTCAATCCAAGATAACCACACTCATAGACCTTAAAAACTCAAAGAAATCTTTAAGTATGGGGAATATCATTGTTACGTGTGATGTTGTCCCTTTTGTGTGGTATTTAGATAGGTATTTTAAATAAACAATACGAATCAATTTGCGGAAACCAAGATGCGCACACGTCCGCCGCTGGCGTCGCTCGGGCTGAAGTACCCCTGAGAAACCCCTCGCGCCCCACACCGGCCGCCGTGTGTACCCTTTACTAATACTTTATTATACTAATACGTCACACCTCTCCCTTTTTCAGAACTTAATTAACATTAATAACAACGCTGTTGAAAACAAGTTAAACAAAGGATACGCTAGTCCATTTCTCTTGAGTCTTCCTGTAAATTATCATTGCTGATATGAATTGTATCATCGCCTTGATAAGTATCTTTATCTGGATCACATATCTGCAATTTTTCTTCAACCTTATTCAAATGTATTACGTTTCTTCTATATATTCCTGACCAGTTTCGCCGTTGCTCACATTATTTTAAAAGCTGTTGGAGCTTTTATTAATTTCTTAACGTAAACCTTCTCTTCGACTGATAATTCTTTCTTTTGCTTTTCTTTTTAGTTCTTCAGGTCTTTTCCCTTTGTTTTTCATTACTTAATCGTGATCTCTTATTTTCGAATCTTATAATGCTATTTTTAATATAATGCTATAAGTATTTATATCTTCTTTTTTTAAATACCTAGTTTCTTAAATAATCTATTTACCAAATGATGGCAATAAATCGATTTTTATCATATTTTATTTTAGGTCTAAGGATAGAATTTTACCTCTAAATTTCCTGTAAAAGGAAATTTTGGACGGTGCTTTACCTGTTGTAGAGTGGGGTAACATTTTACTCGCATAATTTTTCCTTCCTAATTTACTTTGGCATAATGGATGTAGCATAATTTATACTGGCATATGAAACTTTTACATATTTTTTTTTATTGGCTTAATAATTTTTAAGCATAACGGTCGATGTTTCAATTTCAATTTGACTATTGATGAGACGCATCATTCTTTAAATTTTCCTAATATTAATTTTCCATAACAGCACATGGCATAAAGTTATATGAAAACTAAGATTATTTTATCGTGGAATACCTACTTGAATGTTGAATAGTTGAATACCGCATTATGAGTTGTGGCTATATGTTTAGGTGCGGCGGGGTGGACCTTGGATCACCCATACGCCGCGAACATATTTATCTTTTATGGATCACTTAAGTTCTAAAAATATTATTGTTAATTAGGTAGGTCAGGAGCAATTTTCATGTTGTTTGATGTATATGATCATAATGCTAAGTTATTTTAATGACATATATGGTTATGCTAGTAAAACAGTTATGCGTTTAGTTATCATTAGTCCTATAAACTCTATTCCTTATTAAATAATTACAAAAGTTGTTATGCGACTAAATATATAATAAGATAGTCAAGTTTTTTCGCTAGTCCGATTTAAGATTTTGACTTATGCTTGGTCTTTTTGGAATGTCTCGATTTTGACGCTCCACCTAACAGTTTTGTTGAGGGGAGTACGGGTCCTGTTGATACTAGTTGGACTAAAACCACACCCAGTCCTACTGGTCTTGTATCTTCTTATACTTGGCTTTTAGCTTTGGGATCGTAAAAGATTAAAGTTTTGATGTTTTTCAGGCAGGATTTCAGTTTGGAAAATGCAGCAGCTTGTTTCGATTTCCAATGCTCAGTAATATCAGGGCTGATGCGAATAATTTGATAATTTGACGTTGACGTATTATAGCTATTATTGACATTATTGTATTTGACATTCTGATTTTACGTACAATCTTGTACTGATTTTTTTTTTGTTTTATTTGCTTGACATTGTTGTTATACTTTATCGTCCCCGAGCACATATTGATACAGAACTGACTGTTGCATAGAAAATTATGCTTAATTTTTTCTTTCACAAAGTTCAAATTGATTCAGCTTAAGATTTGTGTTGAATAAGAACATTATTATAATAGAAAAGTTTGCACATGTTATGATAAACTAAAAACTTATTTTGGTTAGGTTTATGAACAAAACTAGGTTGACAGCACCTTTCTAGTGTCTGTCAATGACGTCAGACGTCATATAGAATCGATTGATTCCAAAATATCTTTTGATAGCAAACTTCAAGCACTGTTGTTTATATTGGCGGGAATGATTCTTGCGCCAAGTGCAAGAGAAAATTGACATTAGATGACGAACCTTGTAATTGATAGCGAACGTCATATTGAATTAAATGGTAGCAGCACTGTTTTTGTTCTGAAATGTTGGCACAATTGATTCCTGCATTAGTGCAAGCGAAAATTGGCCTTAAGGTGACGAACCTTTTTACACCTCGACTGTACTTAATTAAGAAATTGATAATGTTGTCAAATGTTGTTGTTTGAAGCGCTTCCAGAATCAATGATCATTTCTAACTTAACGCCTCCTACGTCACAATTTACTTTGGTGTTATCTTCTATGTAAAATATATATTTTTATTAGTTGACGTTTTATTTCGAGTCCGATTGCGATTGCTTCTTCGGCTTCAGACCTAGATTTTTAGGTGGTTGTTTGTTCCCATTGGATTGGAACTAACATTTTTCCTTTTACTTGCGCAGGTTTTGGGATTTGAAATGGCCTACATAACCACACTTGTGACAGTCTTTATCTTTAGCCAGGTATAATATAATTTTAAGTTTGTGTGTTTTGCCGAGCCACAACGGCAACATTTATTGTCCAGATTTTTATTTTTAATAGCAGTTCTATTTATCGTTAGTTTGCCATCATTAAAATCTGTAGGTAAATTGTTTTTGAACAGATTCTAAGACATTTGCCTTAGTTATTATTTTGTCAAGAGTAGCGGTGTCACCTAGAGTGAGTATTTTTTCCTGAGATTTTTTCGCAGTATATTAGATGAACATTTCTCGGTAATTTGATCAATTAAATTTTCACTGAATTGATATATTTGAGCTTTGAGTCCTTAGCCGTAAAAGGAATATTGAAATATACCTCCTAAAGTGTCGGGCCTCCCATGTGAAGCAGAGTGGCTATTAATATTTACAAAAGGGATCCCTAATTTTATACATTTTTCTAAACTATACCTGTACTTCAACTAGTTTTTTACAGAGAAAATTACAATGCTTCTAATTTATTGAGTGTATGCAATCATCGATTTTCCGAATGCATATAGGTAGCTACGAAATTATTAGATCGGTTAATATCACCTACAATAATTTGAATTCAGAGCTACATACTTATTATATTGTTATTAAAACTTTAAATTCTCAATTTAAATTCAAAACATTTAAGTACTTAAGCGAACCAAAACATCGAACCAAACATCTTAATCTCCACAGATAAAAATCTTCCAATGATTGGAATCCAATCGCAGCTCGAGCACGATTTTTATTTTTTAGTATGCAATGGGTTACGTAACTCTTGACCTCAATCTTGACCAAGGTCATAGACGAGGTCAACAATGGAGCGAGTTAACCCAGAAAATGCCAATTAAAGCACTGGTACTCCCACGCATCGACGGAACACAGCAAGCTGTTCGGCGTCGGACTTCGCGCGGCGACAAACTCGCGCGGCGCGCCACTAGGCTGACGGTGAAACTTCACTTTGATTGCGCGAGTTCCCCGCGCAAAGGCTTCCTCGCCTTCTGGTGTTGTCAATGTTGACAATTTGACATAGGACCGCGGCGCATTACGCGCGCTATCACCATTGTACTCGAGCTGACAACATTATTTAAATTTGCCTAATCTCCTCTATAATCCCCTTGCTATAGTAATTCAATGAGGATCAGTTTCGCAATCAAATTATTCCTATGCAGGAAGTTAGTTCATTTCCGCTAGGAGTAAATATGTTCCTTGGTTCATTTTTGGGCGATCTAAAGCAAAATGATCTGCAAGGAATTATCCGATTCCGAAAATAACTAAATATTTGGCCTAGACATATTTTTCCCGACACTACATTTAACAAGGTAAGTAAGCTTTTTATTTAATTTATTAGTAAGTACTTTTTATTTATTTATATGTTAATTAATTAATTTTATACATTTTAATACTTTATTTATCGTATGTGATTTAAGTATTAAATAAAATATATTTGTTACTCCTACGCATACTTTAACTCAATTATTTTGGTGACACCTTTATTCGAAAATTGTCGTACATACTTATACTGATTGCCTACAAATATTGATCAGCATGGGACTATTTAGTATTTTCAATTTGTGTATGTACGCTCTAATTGTACTCATCAGAAATATCTCATAAGTATTTGATCTGATTGAGTATGGCACATGGCGTTGCATGCCTTTGTAGTGTATGATAGGTAAAATTCCTTGACAATATGGTACTTAAGCATTCATCAATTCGTTAGCCATTGAGTAGGTAAACAGTTCACAAACTGTAATTAAATGTAACAGTATGATAGATCTTTTCATATAACTAATATTTATTTTCTTTAACTTCGTGCGCATTTTTCTATATATACGTAAGTATGACAGTGAAGGTAATAATAATGGACAAGTAATATTTTGCGTTTACGAGATAAACTCTAAAAGGCTGTCACAGAGAAAAGTTACAAAAATAATAAAACTATTGACTTGGTGCTGTCGAAACAACGTAATTTTGTATCATAGCCTTAAATATATAATCAATAATAATCATAGCTAACTTTTATTACCCCAATAATGTCCAGTAACAAGCATAGTAAAATCACTACCTGCATTGTGACGAACAAAATATTCGAAAAATAAAATTATGGCATAACTATCTACTTTGACAACGAACAGAAAATACATGTTTTTTTTCCAAGGTTTAAGGTATTTTACCAACGTTCATACACATTGTAGGTTCTTCTTAGCTCAATACTCATTTACATTCTATTACTGAGTATCTGGTGCGACTGGTATAAATAAATACCTTCATTTCCTTTTTTTTATGTTGAATTTAAAGGAAATAGCGCAAATGATACTTGGAAATTATAAGCTTTAATGGTGTATGAAATTAAATTGGCTTTACAAAAAAATACAAGTAACGGTCGCAGCAAATTCAAAAATGCAAGTGGAGTCGGCGCGCTGCTATCGCGCTGTATTTATAACATCATAATGTTGTCCCCTCTTGCCGTGGCGCTGTCGTCGGCCGGCTGAAGTCCGTGCGTGACGTCACACAGTGCTACCAACCACTGGCTTACGCGCATGTTGTCAGCACTGTCAGGTGTCACCTGATGTTGGGCGCACTGTAACGCAGTTTTGCCGCAATAAAGTCTGTGTTGCCAACATTTACTACTATTATTTGAAATTTGGGACAAATTCCACTCACTTGTTGACTCATCGCCACGTGTGATGTTGTCCCTTTTGTGTGGTATTTAGATAGGTAGTGTAAATAAAACAATACGAATCAATTTGCGGAAACCAAGATGCGCACACGTCCGCCGCTGGCGTCACTCGGGCTGAAGTGCCCCCACCCCTCGCGCCCCACACCGGCCGCCGTGTGCACCCTTAACTAATACTTTATTATACTAGTACGTCACATTACACAATTATACTGGCACTACACAAGGTGTTATAGACCATTTTTTTAACTTTTTGTTGTGAGTTATCTTTCCGCAAAATTTTGATAATTTCTCCTTTTATCATTATCACAGTTCTTTGTAGACTATTGTATTTACAGGTAAATCCTACTTCTGAAATGTTGGACTAAAACACCTTTTACTCATTAAACAGTCCTTTTAATTCGATATTTTACAAATTACAATGCAAGAAAACATAAACACCGATCCACGCTCGAAAACGATCGGTCAAAGTTCCGTCTAGTGTTGCGCCACACCACGTCGACTGGTCGTGTTGTACCAATTGTGTCGTTGATCGATTTTCTCTTAACAGTAGTAAATCAACTTTAGTTACAGATGTTCTCAATGTAGAACCATTTGATAATTTTAACCCAGCAGTACTCGCTACTGGGTAAATATACCACAGACTACTTTAATTTTACTATATTTTCTATCTGTGTACCAAATTTCATCAAAATCAATTCAGTAGTTAAGGCGTGAAAGACGGACAGACAGACAGACAGACAAACAGAGTTACTTTCGCATTTATATTATTAGTAAGGATAAAGCTAATAATACGAATGCTTTGTCAAATACTGAAAAATAAACTTATTTTCTTAGATATTGCCGATTAAAGTGTGTGGTACTTTGACCCGGTAGCGAGCATTCAGGTTTGTAAACACCTAGCCAGTACCACCGGATCAAGTTAAAAGCTCTTACTTCCCCATCAGGACCCAATATAGTGTTTGTAACATAACCCATTGGCCAACACATAGGTGAATTATTGGACCTAATCAAAATTAAAGAGCCTATATGAATATTTGGCAATTCTTTTCACTACCTAAGATGACTCTGCACTAGGGTTATAATATGTGACCAAGCTTACCAAAAAAAACCCTATAAATTTTTTATTCCGCATCTAATAAATCCAAGGCGGTTAAAAATCGCTATATTTTCAAAAGTTTTTACGTAAGATAACTTATTACGACTGGAGAAATTCTTTTTAAAAAAAGAAACTAATAGTAGATTGTACACCGAGGGTGGAAAGAATCAATTCCCAAGGTATTTAGACACCGGAGCGCAGCGAGTGCGGCAATAGTCGGAGTAGGAATTGATTTTTACCCGTGTTACTAGTAAATATTTTCAAGTTGAAACTTAGAAACATCGTCTGTTGTAAAATTTAAATAAGAATTAAAAGTCTTGAAACGTTTTCTAGAATAACTTTTACTAAATTTAATTCATCATATATATTCTTTATTGCACTTAGATAACATAGGATACAAAATAAAAGAAAAAAGTTTACAAAGGCGGACTTATCACTAATAGTGATCTCTTCCAGCCAGCCTGGTGCAGTAAGAAATATTGTTTTAAAAACGCGGGACAAAAGTGCATATTTGATAAAACAACTCTAAATAACCAAAAAAATAACTACACTAACTCATTCAAATATCTATATGAAATACAATAACACAATATAAATACATACGACATAAATATATATATATATATACAATATACCTGCCTATGATGACTCGTTCGAAAGATAGTACTCTTTTAAACGCTTTTTGAAACAAACGACTGTTGGACTGTCCTGCACACTCCTCGGGAGCCTGTTCCACAATTGAACAGCGCGTACAGAAAAGGAGTTGAAGAGGAAATTGGTGTTAGACCTAGGAAACTCTAGCATTCTAGTAATGCAGGATCGCTTAGGTCGGGGACCAGGGGGAAGGAAATGGATACGGGAACGTAGATATTCTGGAGAGGAAGGATTTTTAAGGATTTTATACAGAAAGGTAAGGATATGCAAGTTCCTACGCAAACGGATGGGAAGCCACTTAAGCTGAGAGCGAAACTGGGACACATGATCAAATTTACGAAGGTTAAAAATGAATCGCAAGGCTAAATTCTGCAGCCGCTCCAACTTATTAAGTAACTCCTCAGTTGCATCCAGATAGCAGACGTCAGCGTAGTCAAGAAGGGGTAAAAGAAGTGATTGAGCTAACAAGATTTTGGTTTTAAAAGGAAGAAAGTTTTGTAGACGCTTGAGTGAATGAAAAGTGAAGTGCATTCGCCTGCTCACTTCACTTACGTGTGCCGACCAAGATAGCGTACTATCAATAATGAGCCCAAGATTTTTAGCTTTCTTCGAGTATGGGATACAGACGTTATCGTAAAATAGTTGAGGAAAACTTGAGTCAACTCTGGATCTAAGCCTACTGCTTCCTATAATGAGGGCTTGCGACTTGGCTGGATTAATTAAAAGCCCAAAACATTCAGCCCAAGTTTTTATTGCATCAAGATCCGCGTTGACTGCTGCAACCGCCTCATCAGCATCAATCAGTGAGAAATGTCTGTAAATTTGCAAATCATCTGCATACAGATGGTAGGGACAAGATAGGACTTTTGTAATTTCATTAATAAACACTGCAAATAGAAGAGGTGAGAGGACGCCGCCTTGAGGCACACCAGCAGTCAGCGTGCACCAGTCAGATGCACTGTCATCGGTCTTTACACACTGCTGACGGCCCTGAAGGTAAGAGCCAAACCAGCGAATTACTGATGGTGAGACGTTAAGCGACCGAAGTATTCCTAATAATATATTAAAGTCAACGCAGTTAAATGCGCTGCTGAAATCAAGAAGAGTAACAATTGTTAGTTTGGTATTGTCCATTGCGTGCCGGATATCTTCAGTGACATTCAGCAGCGCACCAACCGTGCTATGATAAGGCCGAAATCCAGACTGATATGCACTAAGTAGATTATTATTACATAAATAAATTTTTTTCAACAGGCCTTCCTAACTTCCTATACGATGGCCCTATGTTTTTAATTCATCGAGGTGGCCTTGAAGTAGCATCTCTGGCCCTGAAGTAGCATCTCTGGCCTTGAAGTAGCATCTCTCTGGGCTGCATTGGATCAGGTGGTCGGGTCGGTCTTCTTTCTTCTATCAGGATAAAGATCTTCTTTGTTCGGATGATGGGGAAATAAGACCGAATATTAATAGCTCCTATCAAACCCGCACCTGTCCCTAACTAAAAATTAAAAGGAGTAAACAAGTGTTAGCTCGACGCTGCACACCCGGGTACTGCCTTTATGAACATGAAGCCGAAGGTCACCAGGTGGTGGTGGACCCTGACCCCAAGTCAAAGACGCGGACTTAAAAAATTTCAAAACCGCACTTTAACACACGCGCCTAACATCGAAGCTACGGGTGTCTTCAGCGTCGTTGCTCGAAGTCCATATGACATGAAAAACAAATAAAACAGATCAGAACACAATAACAAAAATCTGAAAACAGAGCATTAGTGAAACTGGGAAAATATTTATATGCATGTGCATATCCTTACATTGCACCTATACTTGCATTCCCATAATGCCCCATATTACCATAATGTCTCCATATATTACCATAACGTCCCCTATTACCAAAACGTCCTTGTACCATAATGCCCTTATTATTATTACAGTATGCCCAAAAGATATAACATGTGAGTGCACAAAATTGCATTGACCTCTCCCTCACATGCATATTTTGTCGGAGTGCCCATGTTATGGCCTCAGAGGCGGAGGACCACTGAGTATGAGGGCCAACATAAACCCTCCTCCCCTCCTTAATTGGAAAAAGGGAGTTTTTCCCATGCGGACCTCGCTGAAAAGAAAAATTAATGAAAAAAAGGCCAATAACAAAGGAGGGCCATTGAGAGGGGACATAAACCATGTCACTCTCCCCTTTCCATGGTCCTTCTATTGAAACTCCTGCACCTGATATGTAGCACTCCGTACAAATAAGGGCTTGAAACTCGCGGCGTAGCACCAGCGTCTTGATACGGCTTATAACTTGCTGCTGCACGGCGCGGGTCTCAGTTAACGATGGAAGAGGTTGGGATGCTCAGCCTCGGACGCCCATCATATTCGCCAACATAAGCGAAGGCAGAACCGAGCCGAAGACTTCCCGCATTCTTCCATTCACAATCCATGGTTGTCTTCATTTCACTACGAACAGAACACACAAACTTTATTAATCACATAAAAAAAAAACTAACTAACAGCCCAGGGATGTTTTTTATTAACATTACCTGCTAAAAAATATAAAAATTTAGAAAAAATTATACAAAGAAAATTTTTGCTATGACATGACAGTGACATGACTGACGTATAGAATGCCATCAACAAATAACCATTTTTTTTTTTTTAATTTAGGCAAAGGTAAATTAATTGGCATTGGCGTACACCGCCCCTTTTATGCCAGAAAGATTGATGAATGAATCAATCACAAACCCCAATGAAAAAAGAAAAACATTACCATAAACCGAAATATGGAGTCTGTGACATCTTTCTTTATCACAACAAACTTACGTCATAATATTAATCAAGATCTGAAACATAAAAGAATATTAACACAATATCATGGAAAAAAATTCTACACAACGCAGAACAAAAACATGAAGAAAAAACATGCGTCATTGTCTCAAGACCAATCGTTTCATACGATTAGGATGGACCACAAATTGAAGTGCCGATGAGAATCTCTTCACCACATAAGAATATCTTGAAATTCTTCTGACGACACGAAAAGGACCCTGGAAGAACCGCATTAATTTGACAGATCTTCCTGTAACTCTCCTTGGTACAAAAATTAATACTTTGTCCCCTTCATTAAATAAAATTGGTTTAATCCTTTTATTGTAGTTCCTTATTTGCCTCACTTGTGCCTTCTTTATATTATTTACAGCTTTACGAATAAGCATCTTAGAGAATTCTTGCCTTTGAGACATATTTCCCAACAATCCAGTGCAATTTATATTCAAAGTTCTTTCTTCTTGCGTAGAATCTTCTCTTGCATGTAACAAGAGATAGGGTGACATGCCAGTGGAGCTCTGCTTGCTCGTATTGCATCATTGTCGACACATCCATATTAAAATAGGTTAATTATTAATAATTACAATAAAAAGTTTTAGGTTCACTTAGCTTGTAATCCTGGGATCATTGAGCGCCTGACACCACTTGCAAGATATCTTCTAGGGGGCAGTAATAAAACAGCAGCTGGATTCCTTGATATTTGGTTATAATTAACAACAGCTTCTTCGTAATCACAATCTATTACTTCATTTACAAAAATCACAATTGTAACACAGATACTTTTTATTTTTAAATAGTGCTATTGCACGCCTATCATCGCATACAATTAAATCGCGGGCTAAGATTATTAATCCGCTAAGAACAAATATTCAATCCGCCACGATCAAACAAAGAATGGCGCAAGACCAGATCTTCAATCATTTCGAATCTTGACATCGAATACCATTTCAAACCTTTGAAATTGATATTCGAATTATCTTCTTCGAAATGATCGAATGAGAAAGAAGTTGCGTTATGCCCGATCCTCTGTGAAGGTCTGCATACCACAGTACTGATAGGTTCAAACTAATACATTTACATCCTCCATCATCCCTTATTTTATCCCCATGGGGGTTGAATTTATCAAAATCCTATTTAAGCGAACGTCTTCATCATAGTAGCTCCAATATTTAATTTCAGTTCAATCAGTTGAAAATCTAAGAAGATTTATACAAACTTTCATCACCTATTTTATCCCCTTAGGGGTGGAATTTATATCCTTTCAGGGGTTGAATTTATCAAAATTCATTCTTATGGGATGCTTAAGTCATAATAGCTTTATGCATGCAAAGTCTCAGCCAGATCGGTTTAAAATTTGACAAAGTTTCATACAAACTTTCATTACCTATTTCATCCCCTTGGGAGAAGAATTGATCAAAATCCTTTCTTAGCTGATGCCTACGTCTTAACATCTAACTGCATGCTAAATTTCAGCCTGATTCGTCTAGTGGTTTAGGCTGTGCGTTGATAGACCACTATGTCAGTCAGTCACCTTTGAGTTTTATATATTTAGATTCAGGGATTTTAGATTTAAAATAAATCTCTTTCCGCCGTTCGCTTTAGGTGCTAAAAATCTATAGCTTTTGAACAAAATATGTATGTTTGCAACGTATTATTGTTGCATTCCAAAACAAAACTTATATTTTTCATTTGTCTAATAATATATGCGCTTAGATCGGAAAGTTCATATGCTCCTTCAGGTATTTCGATAACTTCACCATCATCGTAATGTAACTTGTTATTTCTTTGATCTACGTTGGGAATCGAATTGAATGTTGATAGATGCACCAAAGCGCACTCGTATTCACCAACCAATTGAAGCGTTGGTATGTAGTAGGATGACAGTAACGTTGTATTACCCGTAATGGAGAGTGCGAATGACATTTTACTAATGATGTAAATAAAACAGCGGTAATCATTTTATATTTTATTCCAAAAATTACATAAGAATTTCAAACATAAGTGACCGCAGACTACAGTATTGAACTTTTGGAACCTAGTATAATTATAAAATATTTCACAGTTTGTCATATAGCTTATGTTAAGAGAAAATCGATCAACGACACAATTGGTACAACACCACCAGTCCACGCGGTGTGGCGCAACACTACACGGCACTTTGGACAGATCGTTTTCGCGCGTAGATCGGTGTTTATGTGTTCTCGCATTATAATTTGTAAAATATCGAATTAAAAGGAATGTTAGACTAAACACTTTTTACTTATTAATAAGTAAAAAGTGTTTTAGTCTAACAATTCAGAAGTGAAATGAACCTGTAAATACAATAGTCCACAAAGAACTGTGATAAAAGAAGAAAATGACTATGTTAAACGGAATGTTAAACCTCAACAAAAAGTTACAAATAATGGTTTAAAACACCTTAAGTGATAAGTGATAGATAAGTGATATGGGCTCCCATTTTCCGCATGTAGGCTCTTAAGTGGCCCATTATGCGTGTGGGTCAGTGGTTATTCCAGCCACTTCAGCTCCGTCCAGAAGCTCAGAATCCTCCTGGGGATTTCGCAGGCTTCGCGGAGCGACCTAATGTTTGCAAGGATTTTTGCCCGGTGTTCTGCCACTCCCATGCAATCCAGGATTACATGGGCGACTGTTTCATCAGCCTCCAAGCAGCCCCTACAGAGGGGACTGTCGGTGACGTTTAGTACGAATAAATGCTTGTTCAGAGCACAGTGGCCCGTAAGGGTACCCACCATTATTCGTAGGTTATCTCTGGATAGGTTTAGCAGTCTGCGCGTCAGACGCGGGGAGGGTCCTGTAAAGGCTTCCTTCGACTGCCGACAAGTGGTTACGTTGTCCCACCTGTCTTTGTGTTGCATAAGGGTGCGTGCTCGGATCCAAGTCCGTATTTGGCTAAATGGAATCGGGATGGTTGGCACAGGGCCTGCCAAGATGGTGTTTGATCCCTTCCTAGCCAGTTCATCTGCCGCATCATTTCCTATGGAACCGCTATGCCCCTTAATCCATTGCAGGACGACCCTGTTGGCTGAAGATATTTTATTCAGCGCTTGGTGGCATTCGGTAATAAGTCCAGAAGTGTATGAGTGATTTCCTAGGGCTTGTAGTACTGATGCGCTATCAGAGAGTATCCTAATGATGTAGTTTTGGATACTCCTTCGTGCAACTGCGTTAGCTGCTACCTTGATAGCCACGCATTCACATTGGAAAATGGAAGCATGTATCCCTAGAGCTAGTGATATGTGGATATTCAGATCGAGAGAGAAGACCCCGGCTCCTGAACCGGTTTTCATTTTGGACCCGTCCGTATAAATGCGGACTTCATGGATTCCAGAGTAGTCTTTCTCCTCCTCCTTAAGTTGTATATGATACTTTTTCTCAAAAGCATAGAATTTTGGAGTCTTATCACACGGGGCTGCAATAAGAGGCTGATGTTGCAGGGCCCTGTCCAAAATAGACATGTGTGTGCTCTTACAGGTGTCCCACAGTCCTAGTTTCTTTAGTCTTATCGCCGCCATTGTCGCCTCCTGTTGTATAAACAGGTCTAGGGGCGGTAGGCCTAGGACTGCTGTTGGTGTGGTTCTCATGCAACTTGTAACTGCCGTACAGGCTAGCCTCTGGAATCGTTGCAGTCGGGTGATCGTAGTACTTAGTTCGGTCCTGGGCCACCAAACAATACTCGCATAGGTTATTATTGGTCGTATTACGGCTGTATATAGCCACATCGTGATTTTCGGAGCTAGACCCCAGGTTCTTCCTATGAGTCTTCTGCACTGCCAAAAGGTTATGCATGCTCTCTCTAGTTTGTGATCAAGATGCTTGTTCCACAGTAATTTGTGGTCTAAGATGACTCCCAGATATTTCACCTCGTTAGTTAGCATCAGGTCGGTATCAAACAACTTTGGCAATTTAAGGTTGCCAAGTTTACGTTTCTTGGTGAATAGGATGAGTTCTGTCTTCGTCGGATTAACCGATAGGCATTGCTCATTGCACCATAGTTCGACGACTCTCAGTGCTGACCTCATAAGGTCGCATAGGGTGTTCTCAAAAGCACCGCTTATGAGTATTACCAGGTCGTCTGCATAGCCCACCGTAAAGAATCTGCAACTGTTTAGTTGGCAGATCAGATCATCAACAACAAAATTCCATAGGAGAGGGGATAGGACTCCTCCCTGGGGGCATCCTCTCGATACTACCCCCCTTGTTGTTGAGTTGACGGTGAATTGAATCGCCCTTTTTCGCAGCATGCAGTCTATCCACCCGGCAATCGTGGCATTGACATTATGTTTTGCGAGGGCTCGGCTTATGCTTGTAAATCGTGTTTTATCAAATGCACCCTCTATGTCAATGAAGGTGCCCAAGGTTGATTGTTTGTTATAAATAGCGTTTTCGATGCGCGTGACTACGCTATGAAGCGCCGATTCGGTTGATTTGCCCATACTATAGGCATGTTGGTTGCGATGAAGTGGCTTAAGTCTTAGGATGTTGGTCCTGATCTCCCGGTCACAAAGTCTTTCTAGAGACTTCAGGAGAAAAGATGTTAGGCTTATTGGCCTAAATGACTTAGCTTGTGTATAGTCACTTCTGCCGGGCTTGGGTATAAACACAACTTTGACTTCTCTCCATTTGAGTGGAACGTGACGAAAGGCTATACAACCTCTGAAGATCATTGTCAGATGACTGACAATGGCTACATCACTCCACTTAAGCAGGCCCGGGAAAATTCCGTCTAGGCCAGCTGATTTGAAAGGGAGAAAGCTATTGATTGCCCAATTGACTTTGTCCGAGTCAACTATGTTTTGGGCGGCTATCCAATCTTCGTGATCTGGAGTTACTTGGACATCATCATCCCAGTTGATCTCGTCTGAGATTCTACAACCTGGAAAGTGTGTTTCTAGTAGTAACTCGCTGGTTTCGGCGTCGTTATTTGTGTAAGAGCCATCAGGTCTTTTCAAACACCCCAGTGTCCTTTCGGGCTCACTGGATAGTATGTTTTTAATTCTTACAGCATGGTTATTGGACTCGATGTTAGTACAGAAGCGTCTCCAGCACTCGCTCTTCCTGAGGCGGATCATCCTCTTGAAGTCCCTATGGGCTTGCGTGTACTCACTCCAGTCGCGGTCTTCTCTGGTGTTTGTAGCTCTATTGAACAGTTTCCTTACCTTACGGCGTTGCTTTTCCAGAGCCGGGCTCCACCAGGAGTTCCGGCTTTTTTGGTTTGCTGTTACTGTCGTAAGTGGGCATGTTGTTTCAAAGGAGCTATTGAGTAATGAAGTTAAGTTATTAACATGGTCATCTATATCCTTATTGGAAGTGTAGGTGGGTGGAAGCCCTAATTTTTCCAACTCTGTCGCCATTAAGGCTCTGAATCGGTTCCTATCTAACTTCCTTGGATTTTGTCTAGGTTCAGGTGGTTTAATGGTCATATGTATGTTAAACAGTATCCTTCTATGGTCGGAGAATGATGCATCCTTAGACACATGCCCGTCCGAGATGCATTCAGATATAAGTTCCGTACTCAGGGTAATGTCAACAATGGTTTCAGCTCGAGACGTTACAAAGGTAGGTTCCGAGCCTATGTTAAGAATTCTTAGATTAGTAGTAAAAAGGTAATTTGTGAGTTCCTCACCTCGGTCGTTAGCACTTACGCTGCCCCACAGCGGATGGTGCGCGTTCGCATCGGCAGAGATGACCAGCTCGAGCCCCTCCTTTTCGCAGTGAGCGACCAGCGACACAAGCTCCGGGGACGGCACATCCGCATCGCCTGGCAGGTAGGCAGACGCGAGGATCACGTCCTTTATGTCGCTGTCGGGGGTGCTAGAGAGCCTTACAACTGTTAGGTCTCTGGAACAGAATTGGGTGATTAAGGTGATGTTTACATGTTTCGGAGCAAATATACATGATCTTGGTTCACTTACGGTGGTGTCCAGAAGGAGCTTTCCACCAATGTTTGATAGGCCACAGACCCTGCCGTTCCTTATGTACGGCTCTTGTATCAGGGCTATAGCTTGGTTATCTGTCTCCAGCACTCTGCGAAGGGTGGAAATCGCAGTCTGACTGTGCTGGAGATTGGTCTGGATAATTTTAACGGGTGGGTGAGGGTGGAGTGTCGGAGAGGTCATCGCTGTGGAGTAACGCCTCGACATCCATCGCCTCTAGCCCAGGAGTCGTCCCCCACGTAAGCTGTGTCGTCAACCTGTCAGTTATGTCGACGACTTCGCTTTCGGTGGTTTTCGCGCTTTGGCTCGAGGTCCCTGGTTTGGGACTCGGTCCTCGCGCGGCGACACCTGGCGGCGCAGTATGCAGTTGCGCGGGACCAGAAGCTGGCCCGCTGCTCTGACCACGGTTGGCAGGACCCGTGGCCATACTGCATGCCGCTGCCGAAGGAGGCGGGGGTGGCTCATTGCTGAGACCAGCCCCGCGCCCCTCGCGGAAAAATCTCATGTATATCTGCCCCATACGGTAGTGAACTCTCCTGCCCCTCTCAATGAGTTTGTTCACTTCCGTTTGAGGCAATCCTAAAACCAGGAAGGTACTTGGTGGGTCTTCCCTCTTATCCACGTGGTACAAAGACCATTGGGAGAGGTCGTACCACTCAGAGTTCTGGCTAATCAGTTTCCTATATAGGTCACCGATTTCACCAGACCATCGTGGTACCATGAGGCCGCACTTCACCTTCTTCGGAATCTCCGACTGGCGTATGACCGTCAGCCGGGTATCCTTATATGGTGATGTTATTTTGATTATGGTTTCTTTCAGCCAGTCAAGGGCGAATTGGTTTTCGCACCATACCTTGATAACCCCATCGCACAGAAAAGGCCTGCCGCGGAATGCCGCAGTACGAGGCACCGTGCCAAGGGTTGTCGGCTGAAGTTCGGCGATGTCCAGGTAATCCTCTAACGTCTCCGTTATGCTTTCCGCATGGGCTGACGTTAGGTTTGCAAAAGGTTCAGTCATAATGGCTACGCAGAATTCACTGCCATGCAGTGTGTCTGCGTAGCTGACCGATGGCTTGGTCACGGCGGGTGCTGGGACAACCTTGGCTCGTTTCCTGTCGCCCCTGGGCGAAAAGGTCTCGTCCATTCTAGCCCTTTTAGGCTGAGTGGTAGCCTGCTCAGAGGCGACAGGACCCGTGTGCCTCTGCTTCCCTTTACCCGCTCGCTTGCCTCTTGGTCTGGGAGCAGCGCTGCGGGGAAGTTTGCCCTCCCCCGCTTGAGCAGCTGTACTCCCTCCTGGTGTGGCCGCCAAGGGTGTCCGTTCGGTACTCGCACTCGGTTTCGGGCGGTTTCCCAGCACTGGTTGTGCTGGGCCTACTTGGACACTGGTAGAAGGCTGTGGCATGGGGGCAGGACGCCCCTTCGCCTGTTGCCTTCTGAACTCCTTAGCGGCTTCCCGCTGTTTCCGCTTAGCAAGTCGTGCCTTGGCACGGTTGCTGAGCGGCTTCTGTTGTGCCGTTGTCGGCACCGTTGAAGTAGCGGTTGGGTCTTTTTTGGTCTTTGATTTTCGTTTTTTGACCGTTACCAGTTCCCATCCGCTTAAATCCACGTTTGGCATCTGGTATTCGGTCGTCGGTTGTTGCGCAGACGAAGCTGCGGTTGCGGTTGGCGCACAAAATCGCGCAGCCTGGCAAAAGGGCGCACCTTTAGGCGCAGCCTGGTTGCCTCCGGTAGGTGTGGTGGGCGCATCCGAAGACGCCGCCTCTGGTGTACACGATTTTCCCTGTAAATTGGCCATTTTAAAGGGTTATAATTTTTCATCCTCGGCAGCGTTCCGCCCTCCATGGAGCCCGCAAGGGGGGACGCCATACATGTCAATGTGCATGGTCGCCAGAACTACTCCGAGGATATAGGAATCTTCCCTGTCAGTAGGACGAGACAAACGTGGCGAGATTGCCAGGGTTGCAACGCACCGGGGGTACCGATACGCCGCTCGCCCTGGGTCTCGCGCCACGCCGCCTGCCCCCCTTCAGTTCAGATCCCTAGCCTGGCGCCCTCTGACGGGAGCCCCAGCCGATTGATCATGGGTGGCTAGTCCATGACCTCCCGTTTAAGGAGAAATCCGGGCCAAAGAGGTGTGTTGCAAAGCTCAACCTCCAGGTTCCCTTCATCCTCCCGTACGGGTATCCACGCACGGCACAAACACGTGGGTGGTCAAAATTTCCAACATGCCGTCAGCGGACTATTGTGACGACATGCCCTCGCTAAGTGACCACTTGCTTACCGAAGTGAAGGAGTTGCTAGAAAACCGGTTTTAAGGCGCCGGTGGTTCGCCTTCGTTCAAACATAGTTTGGCTATTGTGGCTATCGAGGAAGATGGATTGTGTAAAACTCGTGAAGCCACAACATTGCCCGGGGTGCACGACCTCCGCAAGCGGAGGTCCGCCCCTACCTCGCGGCGGCAAGGTAGAAGCGGCGGGGACGTACTATGTAGGACTTGGTGACGGGCGCCTGTAGCCCGGGTTTACACTCCCCGAGCGTGCGCATTTCGGCATTTCCTGATCATTTAAAATGGTGAAAATGGTAAAACACCTTTTGTAGTGCCGGTTTAATTGTGTAACAATGAATTGGTCCCCATCTAGTATTTTCCACGTATTTTCTTTCAGTTTTCAAGGTCATTGAGTGTGGTTATCTTTGAT
Source organism: Aproaerema taeniolella (assembly GCA_949987775.1). Taxonomy (NCBI): domain Eukaryota; kingdom Metazoa; phylum Arthropoda; class Insecta; order Lepidoptera; family Gelechiidae; genus Aproaerema; species Aproaerema taeniolella. Next base: position 42,890 of record CATLJT010000200.1, read on the forward strand.
TGAAAACGCAATGAAGAAATGCGATTAAAACTTGAGAAAAGGCATGGCCAAGACAGCATGAGTGATGTTTCGCATCTACAATAACACAAACTTATGATTACACACTAGATGAGGATGGTACAGCTGGATAAGTATAACATAATGCGCAAATACCTAACATTGTGTTTTGGCAAGAATGTTCAGTTATTTAATGTTACACAGTCCATTTAATTTTATGTAAGTGACACATACATAATATTCTAGCAGTAAATGATAATGTTTTGTTAGTTCTGTGAAGATTACGAAGTGACAAGATTGAGTTACTCGGTGAACTCTCTGAGGTTACTTACTTATGATGGTATTTTATTCTGACACCCACAAAGGATAAAACCATAACTACATATATGAAAGTGTGTATGTTGTCAACATGTTATAACAGTAGTGATCAATTTAAATTGTTATCAGTATAACAAATGATTGAATTTCACCTATAAAGACTTATCGGGGTTGAATAAATTAATTATTTCATTAAATATTTCATATGAAACCTATCACTAAACAACGATGTCGTGAATGTTTCAATAGCTTACTTGAGACATTCCTAAGGAAAAATATCTATTAGAGAGAGGTACAAACTGTGCCAGAATTAGGTATGCAAGTTTGTTCTACTTTCACCTTTATTGCAAATGGATAAAAAATATGAGAGAAAACCTTACTGAACTAACACCTGAACCTTAGTGTGTGTTATTTGTTTCTTATATTAAGTATAAAGGTTAATAATAATTAATGAATATTCAGAAATTAATTATTTATTAATATTGAGGAAACTGAATGTAATGTGATGTATTATGGGAACATGAGTTGTTCAATGTATGAGATTTGATATATTTTAATTCTAAAATACTTTCACAATAATTATCAGTAATAATTGTAATAACATTACTTATCAATCTTCTCTAATCTATAATATTTGTTCTTTGCTCAGTTTAATTTAATACCTACTGCGACATTGGTGATGATTGATGATAACAAATTTACTAAGAGTAAATAAAGAGTTTTTAGTCCGCCACAAATTCACAGGATTGAAACATTGAATCAGATAGGATGAGTTGTATAGTATCACTACTATTATTTTCTTTATTTTATGTTGCAGTCTATTGTTGTGATTCTGCCTCCGGGGCTTTTGTCACTGATGCCTTATCAGACTGAGGCTACTGTCCAAGGAGGCTGGCGCCACTGCCTGTGGGGCGTGATGACACTTCCTAAGTGGCATCTTACCACTACCTCCGGGTGTGACTACACTGTCTATGGGGCTTGCAACACTACATAACACATGGCGTCGGAAGAACACTATGGGACCTGGAACTACCGCCTACGGGGCCTGCTTCTGTTGACTTCGTGGTCTCATCGTACTGCAAAGACCTCACTACATGCCTCAGGGGCTTCCGACAAATGCCTCAGGGGCTTACTATATATGCCTCAGGGGCTTACGCTACGTGCCTCAGGGGTTTCCGACACACGCCTCAGGGGCTTACGATACATGCCTCAGGGGCTTACGCTACATGCCTCAGGGGCTTACGCTACATAGCTCAGGTGCTTCTGACAAATGCCTCAGGAGCGTACCATACATGCCTCAGGGGCTTACGACACATGCCTCAGGAGCTTCCGACACATTGCCTCAGGGGCTTACGACACATTTCCTCAGGGGCTTACGATACTTGCCTCAGGGGCTTGCGATATTTGCCTGAGGGGCTTGCGATATTTGCCTCAGGGGCTTGCGACTCATGCCTCCGGGGCTCACAAAACTTATGCCTCAGGGGCTTACGAAATTATTGCCTGAGGGGCTCATGAAATTAATGCCATAGGGGCTTACCACTTGCCTCAGGGGCTCATCACACTCGCCTAAGGGCCTACACATTCACAGTTGCCTTCGGGGCTATATAGTTTTTGCTTTCGGGGCTATATAAATTTTGCCTTCGGGGCTGTATAAGTTTTGCCTTCGGGGCTGTATGAAATTGCCTTCGGGGCTGTATGAAATTGCCTTCGGGGCGTTTAACCATTGTTCTCAGGACATTTGCCTATGGAGTACACAATTTTATTTTAACAGTTTATTGTACACAGGAAAAACCACAAATGTTACAGACAAATAGAAAAACGAACACAAAAGGCACAGCTTATTTCTTTAAGAAATTTCTTCCAGCAGACCTGGGACAGTGAGAGGCGTAAAATAAATAAAGACAGACGTGCAAAATTAACCACTGAAATCTAAATACTAATATAAACTACATAAAAATACAACTACACATACATATAATATATAAATAATTTATATAAATACACCGACATATAATTTATACATACATAAGCAATACATATAATATTATGTTCATTATACTGAAGGGAAAGCAACAGATACATAATGTTCCTTTAATTTCTTTCTAAATATCGGAAGTGTCTCGGAATTGCGGATGGGATAAGGCAGTGAGTTCCACAGTCGGACTGCATGAACGGAAAAGGAATAGGAGTAGAAGTCAGAGTGATGGGAAGGGATACAGAGGAGTGACCTAACGGAAGGACGAGAGGGCTGGTCAACAGGTTTTGAAAAAGAGAAGCGCTCGCGAAGGTAATTAGGATAAGAAGGATTATGAAGGACATTGAAAAGAAGAGAAAGGAGGTGAAGATTTCTTCTCAGACGAATAGGGAGCCACTTGAGTTGCTCGCGATATCGAGAGATGTGGTCGAACTTACGAAGTCCAAAGATAAAGCGAATGCAGAGGTTCTGCAGACGCTCAAGTTTATTCACGAGCTCCTCAGTGGCATCAAGGAAACAGGAATCAGCATAGTCAATGAGGGGGAGGATAAGGGATTGAGCGAGAGTGATCTTGGTTTTTAAAGGTAAAAAGTTTTGGAGGCGTTTGAGGGAGTGAATTGAAAAGTGAACTCTCCTACTGAGTCCAGCAACATGCGCTGACCAAGAGAGATTGGATTCAAGCATAAGACCAAGATTTTTCGCAGTGTTGGTAAACTCAATAGGAGATCCTCTATAGGTAATCAAGGGCACACTATCCAAAACAACTTGGCCTAACATATACCTACTACCAATTAACATTGCCTGTGATTTTTTAGGGTTTACAAGCAACCCAAAGGAATCAGCCCAGGAACAGATCCGATTGAGATCATCGTTGATGTTATGGATGGCAACGTTAATATCACTGAGATTAAAGTGATGATATAGCTGCAAGTCGTCTGCGTAGAGATGGAAGCTGGATGATATTAGCGAAGTAACAGAATTAATAAATATTGAAAAAAGAAGAGGAGAGAGGACGCCACCCTGCGGCACGCCAGCAGCCAGCTCGCACCAATCAGACATAATCTCATTGACGCGAACCCGCTGGGAGCGGCCGCGAAGATAAGAGTTGAACCAGGCTGTCACCGGGGAAGAGAAGTTACATGACTCGAGCATAGCCAATAAGATGTCGAAGTCAACTGAGTTGAAAGCACTGCTGAAGTCCAGAAGTACAAGAACAGTGAGTAGCTTGTTTTCCATTGCAAACCGGATATCATCTGTAACTTTCAGCAGCGCTGTCACAGTGCTATGACCAGATCTGAAACCAGACTGGTAGGGACAGAGGAGTTTATTCGACACGAGATACTCAGACACCTGCTGATGGACAATGTGCTCTAGGACTTTTGAGAGAAATGGTAGGATGGAGATCGGACGAAATTCGGAAAAGGTCGTAGGATTACTTGTTTTAGGTAGAGGGATCACGTACGCACGTTTCCAGGAGTCGGGAAAGGAACACGAAAATAAAGAGAAATTGAAGAGGTGAGTAAGGATTTCTAGGAGTTCGGGAAGGATTAAGGATATCATGCGGGAACTGAGTTCATCATTGCCAACAGCAGTAGATGTTATAGCGAGTATGTGTTTCCTAACTTCGTCTCCGGTGACAGGGCGAAAGTAAAGAGAGGAGCAGGCTGAGGAACGGGAGCTGGAAAGTTCGGAAAGAGTCCTGGTCTTGACATCATTGCCGAGAGTAAAAGGAGAAAGCGAAAAGTGTTTGTTGAGAGCATTGGTGTCAACATCAGGAACATCCGCACCCGGAGTATTCCCAATACCAATGGTTTTGAGGAACTTCCAGATATTGTTGGGGTTACAGTTATCAATTGAATTATGAATGTGGCGCCTCTTGGCATCTCTACACAAACGACTGCAGCGATTTCGTAGAGCCTTATAACGAGCGTGGTTTTGTTCCGTAGGACGCCTGTTGTAGCATCTCTTAGCTTTGTCCCGTTTCGCCATCATGTCCAGTATGAATTTTGAGAGCCACGGAGCCGGTACAAACTTTACTTTTACCTTTCTAAGAGGAGCATGTTGGTCAAAGAGTTTGGTGACAAGACTCGTAAACAATTCCGTCTTGAAATTGATGTCTTTGGACTGAATAACGGGATCCCAGTTGATACACCCGGCATCACGCCTCAAAGCCTCCAAATCCATACCCTTAAAGTTACGCAAGAGAAGATATTTAGCCTTTCGCTTTGGTGGACGGACTTTTAGGGATAGGAAAATAAGGTCATGGCGAGAAAAACAGGAAGTGAGTTGACCGTGAGTGGCAATAGAGTCAGGTGAAGAAGTAATCAAGAGATCAAGAAGAGAAGGATTAGAGTTAGGTGGGTGGTGAGTAGCAGAAAGAGGAAGAATTTTAAGACAAAGGGAATGCAACAGGGTATTAAGCTTATGGGCCCGATGATCATTCTTGATAAGACACGTATTAAAGTCACCGGCGAGAACGACATGGTCAAAGTTGGGGCAGTGGGTGTGCAAGAGGGATTCTAATGAATCGAAATAATCTACACGGAGAGAGGGGCTGTAGAACACCGCGAGTAACAATTTTTTATAATGCAGCGTAATTTCTAAGAACAGGTGCTCAGCAGATCCGGAGCTGGTGCTCGAAGATGTACTAACCACTTTGTGCAGAATATCAGCCCGCAGATAAACAGCAACGCCTCCGCCACCCATGCCCGTACGATCATTTCTTATAAGCTTATACCCCGGCAAGGAATAGTGAGAGGAAGGAAGAGAGGGTTTGAGCCAAGACTCTGAAATAAGAATAGCATCAACGCACGAGTTACTAAAAGAGGCAAGAAGATCCGGATAGTGAGCTGGAACACTCTGTGCGTTGATATGGACTATGTTGAAGTTGTTAGGAAAATTAGAAAAACAGGACACGAGTTGTTCATGCAAACCCAATGGTGGAGTATCATTATCACTGTCCGCACTAAGAAAATCTTCAGAAGAGGAGGAACATGAGAAGAATTCACTTTCAAGTTCATTGAAAGTATCCATAGTAAATAAACATAATAATTATGTATATATATATGTAAATATAATATATAAATATCACTACTTTTCTAAATATGACAAATTTTATAAATTACTTAACTATTAAGAAAAATCTAATTTAACAAAAACTTGCTCCATACAACGCAAACACTTACCAAGATATGATGGAAGAAATCACAAAGCTTGAAGTTAAAGCAAAGCACACATATAAAAATCACAATAACAACATTAGACAAACAAATTAACAAACAAGACACAAAAACACGGAGTAGGTAAAGCATAAATTAACTACAAGGTTATTGCACTCAAGGAGTATATAACACTGCGTATTGCACTAACATAAATACGAGCAAAGAGCTAAAAGCATAGACATAGAGAAAATAAGTTAAGTGTCTGAAAGCTATAAAAAACAAAAAAATAAGAATAATTAAAAAAAAAAAAATCCAAGACAACAATGGCTGTACGGACATAGATTCATTTGCTTTTCCCTAAAGGGCTAAGGAAAATAAATATATAAAAAAAAAGGTAAATTGAAAACCAATAACTTGGCTGTATGAGCTTGACATCTCATGCGCTATTGAATAGTTAATAAAAAACCCCCCCCGCAAAAAAGTAAAGCGGACATTTAAAAAGTAAAAAATAGAAGAACATATTGTAGATAAGACCTTTTATACTCTGTACATATGAATAGCAATAAATGATTGAATTGAATTGAATTGAATTGAAAAATAATACCTTTCGTTGAGCCATCAAATTCATTTCAGAAATACCTATATATATATTTTAATTAT
>CATLJT010000201.1:0-49639 GCA_949987775.1 Aproaerema taeniolella
AATGGGGTAATAAACTGCCAATTTCTCACTTCAGATGTCGCCTCTGTTGACTGATCCTAAAATTTTACGTGTAGCTGTCATTCTCCATATTAGTTTCGTAAAAAAACAATTTATTTATAGTAAATTAATGAATTTTGACAATTTGCACAGCTATTAACTGCAAAAATACGGTGTAGGTACATGTATTCCCCAAAGATCCAAAAAAAAAGTTTAAAAAAAGTAGCTTTTCTTTTACTCAACTCTTCTTCAATTGAAGTACACATCTTTGTAATTTGACTTTAATTTGAGTAATTATTTCCGCAAAAAAAAAAAAAAAACACTTGCTCGCAATCTAAATAAAATGACAGCGCCGCAGCTTGACACGGAACAGTCAACAATGCTGCCACCTCTAAAGAGCTTTTAGTTTATAACCCCATTCGTAATCGTTCATGTATCCTAATAGTAATTAACTACATACCTATTATATAGATATACCAACTTATTTTGTAAAAAGGTAAAAGGCGACTAGGCTATAAATTTTTAAAAAAATGGGCTACGCATCTGCATGTTGCTTTCCCAAACCAATAGATGGCGCTACTGTTTTATGATGCGTTGTCTCACAATAAGATTGTTAATGCATTTAAGACTATGCGCGGCCTATGCGCTAATAAAGGGTAGATGACTTTCAGCACTTGACTATGGTTTAGGTAAATCGTCAGATGGCTTAACAGCGCGAGCTTCCGGGTTCGAATCCCGATCGTGTTAAAAATGTTTCACCACTTTTTTTGGATAATAATAAGAAAACACTATAGTTAAGGATTTTAAAGATTTTTTCAAAAAAATTATACATTTTAACACGGGTTCTCATCACTTTTTATATGCTTAGTTGAGGTGATATATGTACACAAATCGTGGTAAGAACCAGCGTTAAAATATATAAAAATTGTAAATTTAAACCTGTTTTGAAACTTTCTTTTCTTTTTATGATGTGATAATTATCAGTTGAAATTAAAATCTGTATGTTTAGTGAACATTAGTTATGAGACATTAATTAGTGAGTAATTAAATACGGTTTGAAAGGTTATCATTTATTTATAACAATCAACGTCGGTAGTATAAAATATCAAAATACATAAAATCATAAAATAACTTTTTATTGGGTCATTCTCGTCGATATCATTTTACTTGTGGCCTTTAGCGTTCCTTCAGATGTACGGGAACTTGTATATTTGAATTTAAAAAGCCACTTTAAGTTGATATGCTTAAGTTGATATGATATAACTTAGCTAGCGATGAGTAAGACCCATTTAGTAAAAAATACCATTGGTAGCATAAATTGTTATCACAAGTTGTAGGATTACATAATTCTAAAAAAAATATCTAAGGCCCGTGTTCACCAAAAATATAACTAACGGTTAAACGGCGGTTAGAAGCTAATCAGACAAAATGTCAAAAAACAAATTGGTAAAATGACAAAATGGTAATCCCAATGAGGGATTTTCTTTTTATTTTTTTTAAATTTTTCTCCAGTCGCCGGATAGATGGCGCTAAACTAGGTACGTTACTGCAAGGAACGGAACGTTACATTATTTTTGATTAATTCACTTGAACGTAATTTTGAGATCATAAAACGAAACGTCATTGTCATATCACATCAATATCACATCTGCCACACGTAGTTAGGCGATTTTACGAAAACAACGAACAAACAAAACTGAATTATAACAAAGCGCGAGAAAACTAGGATGATCGGTAGCCAAAGCAAACGAACAGAATATTTGATGCAATGTTTTTCTCCAAGCCTTTTGGCTGTCCAGATATATAAGTTACTCTTTGCTTTTGGCTTTGGCACCTAGTAACGGAGTCAGTTCAGCGCCATCTAGAGTGCTCTGGGGAACTACTTTTTTTTTTTAAATACCCAAAAAGAAAACCTCCCATTCGAAACGCCGTCGCGTCGTCGGCGCAGCGGCACAGTGCGGTGGCGCGGTGACAGTGCGGGGCAATGCGCCATCTATGATTTTCTGATAGAAGTTTTTCGTGCCTAAATTTTGAAATTCACACGAATTCTTGTCGAAAAACTGTACTTAGATTATTTGAATTCTTCGTTATAATTTTTTTTTCGTATAATCTATTCGTTTAGCAATAAAAAACCAAAAATAAATCAAGAGTAAAAATGTTTTTTTGATTAAAATGCTTTTCTTTAAATGCTCTAAAATACAGTCTCTAAGGACAAAAATAAACATAAAATAAACCAAACTCATAATTACATAATTTATATTCTATTAACTTACCCATTAAAAAAACATTTTTCAACTCTTAAATTTTTTAGTCCCAATCTTATACACAGTCACATAGTACCGAGATATATTTGTATTCTGAATATAAGTTAAGATGAAAACGCACACCTAATAAAACCTGAAGATATATTTTTATCATATATCAAAATTAAACTACGTAATTTTTGATTTAGGTACTTAGCGCTTAAACTGTGCTAATAACTAATAAACCCCGCACGCAGGCAAGGGGGAAGACTTAGTAAGTACATAAAAGGTCACTTGGTGGACAAAAATCACCTTTACGAATATTGAAAATAAAATACAAGCTTGTAAAAAAGACATTTAATCCATATTTTATCAACAATTACGTAAAAACTATTGATTATGTACGCGACTGTATTCATTTTGAAATGTATGCAGAACTTTCAGAGGCTATTTGTTATGTTTGGAAGTCAAATTAAACAGATATTTTTATGTTAAGCTAAGGCACTAATTACACACTAAACGTTGATATGAGATTTCATACCAATTACCTTCTAGTTATGGAGCTATCGTGTTGGGTCTGCTGCGTTGAACCTCCGCCCAGCAGGCACACCAAGATCGTTTTATAGCTCCGAAACGCTTGAAGCACTAGGTTTGAAACTTTTTTCTCGATGGCACCAAGTAAAGCATTAAAGCTTAGAACTAGAACCATGTCTCTAACTTTAGCCGTTTCCGTGTACGAGAGGTGGGTCTGCTGCGTTGAACCTCCGCCCAGCAGGCACACCAAGATCGTTTTATAGCTCCGAAACGCTTGAAGCACTAGGTTTGAAACTTTTTTCTCGATGGCACCAAGTAAAGCATTAAAGCTTAGAACTAGAACCATGTCTCTAACTTTAGCCGTTTCCGTGTACGAGAGGTGGGTCTGCTGCGTTGAACCTCCGCCCAGCAGGCACACCAAGATCGTTTTATAGCTCCGAAACGCTTGAAGCACTAGGTTTGAAACTTTTTTCTCGATGGCACCAAGTAAAGCATTAAAGCTTAGAACTAGAACCATGTCTCTAACTTTAGCCGTTTCCGTGTACGAGAGGTGGGTCTGCTGGGCTGATATCCGTCCAGCAGACCCACAAACAACGGCCTATATTTCTTAAACTATGATGGCACTAGATATGGTTCTTTTGGCATCAATAGGCACTAGGAAGGCACTGTATATTGGCATACATAGAATACCTAAATTCATTGTTTAAATTCCGTGGGTCTGCTGGCCTGAGCTACACCTAATTAGTTACTTCCCTTACGCTAAGCACCTCTATCATCTAATTCCGGTATCGTATTACCTGCCTACCACGTGTCGGTAGGAATAATGACATGACTTCAATTGAGTGACACTAGATTAGCGAAAATTAAGCATGCGAATCAGCATGAAGCCCACCAAACGTAGGTTGGAAAAAAATTACGACTCCCAATACTAAATGATCACCCGATTGCCTAAGTACGAGAAGTCGAGAATTTTTCTTGAGATTGTAATATCAGTTCCTTGGGAAAAATTGTTTTTTTTGATGGATAAAATCAGCCCTTAATGTTTCGCTTACTAAAAACCCTAAATACCTTTTCGTTTTGAAAGAAAAATAATACAAATACAATACAATACAATATTCTTTATTGCACACATAGGATTACAGAATATGTTTATACAGCGAATTTGAAATAATGTATACAAATAGGCGGCCTTATTGCTTAACAGCAATTTCTTCCAGGCAACCTTAAGGTATAGGAGTTATAGATTGAAATGCGGGAAAGGCGCAAATATTAATTAATCCACCTTTGCTTTTCAATGGTTAATGAGGAAACGTTTCGAATGATTAAATAAGTAGCAATTTGTTATGCAATCTATTTGAGCTGAAGGTTACTTGGTCATTAAAAATGAAGAAATTGGTATCATCTACATTATCTACACTCATATAAAGAGGAAATAATTGATTGTTTGTTTGTTTGCAATGAATGGGCTCCGAAACTACTGGACCGATTTGAAAAAATCTTTCACCATTAGAATGATATTTTATCCCTGAGTAGGTTACATAGACTACATAATTTTCGCGAATTCCCACGGGAACAAAGTCCCGGCCGAAATGCTTTGTAAGATATTAGTGTAATAATATAGAAACCAGACTTAATTGATCGGTAAAACATATTAAACGATCTTATGCGATGAAATCAGTCATAATACACGAAGCCCTCCATTGTTATTTTAATCCAGCAAATACAGACAGCAGCACGTCAGTTTACCCATTTGTACACTCAAGAGCACGCCAAGCTTGACACTTTGGACCGGCCCTGCATCGCAGTATAAATCAGAGCTCTGCAGCTCTAGCACGATAACGACAAACTCGCGCTCGGCTCACGCTGAAACTTCACTTTGATTGCGCGAGGGTCCCGCTCAAAGGCTTGCTCGCCCTATGGCGTTGTCAATGTTAACATTATGACATAGGACCACGGTGTTGTCGCGGCGCTGCGCCGCTGTCACTATCGTACTCGGCCTGCTGCTTAAACTAGTAGTGTAAAGCGTGACCTGCTCTTGACTGTACTACGAAAGCCGGCGCAAGATAAGAGCGACGTTGAGGTCAATATGTATAGCCCGAAGAGTTGTCGTGTGTACAATAGTAACTGTTTAGTACACATGGCACGTTTCAGGTGTCTTAATGTTTTATTTGAGTCTTAAGGGGATCTGAATATGTATGAGGTGAGAAGGCGGAACAAATCGGAAGTTAAAATTACTAGTGGAAGTTTGACTTGGTAATTTTAAACAGACGCATTTTGAATAGAAAACGAAATTTTCGAGGTACATTCCCAAATGTGTGGTGATCGGTTCTCTTTCCGTGGTTGTCGTAAGAGGCCACTAAGGAAACACAAATGAGACCTGCTTCCTAGTAATCCATCCCAGGCAACGACACTTCATTTTTTTCTAAACCTGAGGTGTCGTCCTATAGTCTCATGCGGTGTGGTAGGCTCTGTAAAGGGCCGTCTGGTTCGCGACCATACCCTCCTACCGAAGTCCGACGCCAAATAGCTTGCTGTGCTCCGTCGGTGGGAGTACCAGTGCCTTTATAGGCATTTTCTGGGTTGACTCGCTCCATCGTCGATCTCATATTTAACCTTATGGTCAAGATTGAGATCAAGAGTTAACCCATCTTATAATAAAATAAAATAAAAAATTTTTGCGACCTATGTGTTGCTCTTATGTCTAAAGTGATATAGCCTAGACATCTGAGGCTATAATAGATAGATAGATAGACAAAACCTTTATTTAACTGACACATTACACACACATTTACAAAAACTAAAAAAATATAAAAAATAAAGTAAAACATTTGTATCTTAACGATTAATTAAAATTAATGTGTTTGGAAGAGTATAGTGTGTGTTTGAGAGTGAGTAGGAATGTGTGTGTGTGTGTGTGTGTGAGTGGTTGATGTTGCGTGTATCGTGTCAGTGAAAATGGCACTGGCTCAGCATTTGTTGTGGTAAGAAACCATAGTCCCGGAACGAAGACCCGGGCGCAAAGCTAGTAGGTACTCGTACCTAAATGAATAAATTCTTTAATTACACACATACGCTCACGCCTACGATCCCCATCGGGGTAGGCAGAGCATCAGTGGTTCTAGAACCACTTAATGCCACATTTGACATAAATTCTGAGGGTTATTAGATAAAACATGATCTTTAATTCACGCAAACAAAACAAAGAAAATAAATAGGTATACCTAATTGCAAAAAAATTAAAAAGGCAGCCTTATCTCTTGAAGTAATGTCTTCCAAATCACTTCAAAAAGCCTTAAAGGCTTTCGAGATAGTGAAATATATTTCAGGATTGTGATTGATCTAAATATTCCGCGCCGCTCCGTCTCAGCTCGGCTTCAACGAAGCCATGCTAGGTACCGTTACTTAGGAGGACTTACCAATAAGTGACTGGCTCATGGTCCACTTGGGCTTCTGGCTGTCCAGGCTGAAGAACAGGCCCGCCATGCACAGCCCGAACAGCAGCGCCAGCACGGCGTAGAACACCGCGTAGAACGTAAACACTATTCCTGTAATGTCATAATTTTAATAAATATTTTGACTCTAGCTGGCGAACATATATGTTGTGTTCACTTTGCAGTTTTAAGTATAGCTTATACTGGGCCTTTTAATAATTCTAAAACGGCACGGCAAAATTGCATTACCATTGCCTCCTATGTAATAGTAATACTAGAAGCCGAGAACATAGGGGGCAATGGTAATTGAAATTTTGAAGTACTGTGCCGTGCCGTTCAAATTATAAAAGCTATCGGTTCCGGCTGTTGACCGCTGTTGTCGATTGACTACAGTCGTTAAAACCAAGTCAGAGGCCATTGTGCGGTTTGAAAACTCGGATACCAGGATTAATCAAGTTCGCCACATACTCGTACTTGACTTTACCTACGTGATAAGAAGAAGAAGAAGAAAAAGTATAGCTTAGAAGAAGAATATCTTTTTGTAGTTTAATTTAAAGTTGCCGATAAGATATTGCTTCTTAGCAATGGGGCCGCCTTTTGTACCCTGACATAACTTTTTTGTATAAAATGTAACTGTACCTTATCTGTGTTGGAGTGCAATAAAGTATATTGTATTGTATTGTATTGTATAGCTAAGAGATTAGAGTAAAATATAGCTAGGTAAGTATATGATAGGCTACAATAGTTGTCCCAAATTTTTAGGAGGAAGATGAGTCAGATTATCTCAGATATCCCTAATATTATAATATTATAAATGCGAAAGTAACTCTGTCTGTCTTTCTGTTACGCTTTCACGCCTAAACTACTAAACCAATTTTGATGAAATTTGGTCCAGAGACAGATTAGATCTTTGGAAAGGACATAGGCTACATTTTATCCAACAGCTGGGCGCGATATAACCTGCACTGCAGTCCAAGCGGGGGAGATACAGGAGGAAAGCAAGTTTACCATAACTTTAGGATTTTGCTTCTAACTTGTCACATTTTTTTTTATTTTATATGTGACAGTAAATATTTATTTTTTTAAGTCTTGGGTGGAAAGGTAGTTCTGTATAAATAAAAATCGATGTTTGTCTGTTTATAGTCTATGTACTCCGATTATTATGAAAAAAAAAAAACCGGGAACGAAATCGCGAAACATTACGTGATTAATGGACGCATAGTTGGATAAATTTTATCACTCTTTAGATATATACAGGGATTTTTTTATCACTATCCAAATTTTTCTTACGGTGTCAGTAACATTGATAGAACGTAAATAAGGAGGAAAAACATTTTTTTTCCAAAATTTGTAAAACGCAGAAACACGGGTGTCACAAATAGTGTTGAAGAGTACTATTACAAAGTTTCAAGTCAATTAGACGATGTTTTTTATTTCCATACAAAAATTTTGATTAATTTTCATGCTTCAGACGATCTAGCTTGAAATATGTATGTGAAACGTAGAAACAAAAAAATACCGTTCTGTTAAACATAAAGTTTACGTACAAAAAATTTGGATAGTGATATAAAAATTACCCTGTATTATACCTTACATAACTCATTTTCCGACTAAAACACGCTACACACGCTACACACTCAAAGGCCCACACTAAGGTTTTCCCTTGTGTCGTGGGTCCCTTGGAACACACATAAAGACAACACAAACACCCATGAACCAGACAGAACACTTAAAAATAAAATAGCAATGACAATCTTAGAGTTTCTCATTCACGCTCAAACTTTGAAAACTAAGCCAAAAGGCCAAACTAAAGGCTTCTGATATTGAGTCAATAGGCTTCTTTAAACATCCTCGACCACATTTTGCCCCTGAGCTAGATTGTGGTCAAGAGCGAACCTATATTCGTTACGCCAGGTTTCATTTATCTAAATAAATTTAGCTACAGGTTATATCTTGCCCATCTGCGGATGAAACTTACATAGCCTATGTCCTTTCCCAAGGTCTAATCTATCTCTGTAGCAAATTTCATCCAAAATCGGTTTAGCAGTTTAGGTGTGAAAGCGTAACAGACAGAGACCGACAGATAGAGTTACTTTCGCATTTATAATACTTATTACCAGCATTCCACCCGATACTTTGTTCCCGTGGGAATTCGGGAAAATTATGTAGTCTATGTTACTCAGGGATAATGTAGCATTCTACTGTCGAAAGAATTTTTCAAATCGGTCCAGTAGATTTAAGTTTATTCGTTATATACAAAAATACAAATCTTTCCTCTTTATAATGATGTAGAAAGCATATTGTTGGAATGAAGTTAGTGACCAAAAGCTATGCTGTTTTGGAATGCAACTTCATGTAGGATACCTATGTATCTACGTAGAATAAATGTATATAAGGAGGCGTAAAGAGCGCGGTTTATTTCAGACCGTACCGATATAGACGGTCTTTCGTCATGGCACCCACTGTAACCGGATAGGGCTGTCATCCGATTTAAAAAAGAAGATAAGCTCTTGTTCAGCGAACAGCATGTAAAGTCTTTGACATGTGTGCCTTTGGGCTTTTTTATATTACATAATTTATAAAGAGGAAAGATTTGATTGTTTCTTTGTTTGTTTGTTTGCACCGAATAGGCTCCGAAACTACTGGACCGGTTTGAAAAATTCTTTCACCATTAGAATCCTACATTATCTTGGGACATAGGGTACATGATTTTCCCGAATACCCACGGGAACGAAGCCCCGGGTGGAAAGCTAGTATGTCAATAAAATGTATTAAGTAGTGAAGTGAAACATCTATGCGCGCTATTAGAGTAAGTATTTCATGTTTGGATTTTTGAAGTGAAACTTCTTTGAGAGTGGATTTTCAAGTAGCATTACCATTTATGCGTCAGAATAAACGTAATATTAGCAATACGAAAAAGTTTCATTTCCGACAAGGCACTCTGTACGGTAGATACATACCTACCTCTACACTATTTCTAAATATATAAAACAAAGTCGTGTTAGTTACACCACTTATAACTAAAGATCGGCTGGACTGATTTTGATCAAATTTGGTATGGAGGTAGCTGATACTCTGGATTAACACATAGGCTACACAATTTTCCGAAATTCCCACGGGAACGAAGTCCCGGGCGTAAAGCTGGTTTTACTATATTTCGACCCTGTTCCTTGGAGTGGAGAAGGTTGGGTCAGTTTAGTGGACTAAAGTATATCATTCTAGATTCATTTTTTACATCTAATTTAAAGTCTAAAACATGTTGTGTATAAGTAGTTAAGTACTTATAACGGATTCTACCACGATTTTTGTTTTAAAATGTATAGGTATCCAATATTTCGACACTGTTGCACTGTTGTAAGCACCATTATCACTCTATCAGTTCATCCATGGTAAGAAGCCGTTATAATATGTCTAAAACTAGTTAAAACTAGTGTGTAGTTGTATTTTTATGTAGTTTATATTAGTGTTTAGATTTCAGTGGTTAATTGTGCACGTCTGTCTTTATTTATTTTACGCCTCTCACTGTCCCAGGTCTGCTGGAAGAAATTTCTTAAAGAAATAAGCTGTGCCTTTTGTGTTCGTTTTTCTATTTGTCTGTAATATTTGTGATTTTTTCTGTGTACAATAAACTGTTAAATAAATAAAATAACTGCGAGAATCTTAAACGATACCTATCCCTACTAATATTATAAATGCGAAAGTAACTCTGTCTGTCTGTTACGCTTTCACGCCTAAGCTACATTTTATCCCACAGCTGGGCACGATATAAACCTGTAGTCCACGCGGGCGGAGCTGCAGGCGGAAAGCTAGTATTAATATAGTCATAAAAATGATGTCATGTTTTTACAATGTTTTTTAAAATTGTTAAAAAACGACAACGGCAACGGCATTGTTGTCTTTTCCATTGACAACCCTAACCTGAAATACAGACTGAAGGACATTAAACTTTGAACTCCACTCCGCCAATAATAAAGTACAATTTTATTGTTCCATTTGCAAATGGGGCTTGAAGAGATTTTATGTAAATAATTGTGACGTAGTACGTAACAAAATCGAACTTTATACATATATCCTATTAATATTATAAATGCGATAGTTTGTGAGGATGTATGGATGTTTGTTACTCTTTCACGCTCAAACGGCTGAACCAATTTTGATTTTTGGTATGTAAAACACTTTATAGAAATAAGCACTGCTTGTCGTGTCGTCTCTCTAATTGTATGTTTCTTTCTGTATGTATATTAGAAAAAATAGTAAATATATATAGGCTATATAATTTTCCCAAATACCCACGAAAACGAAGTCCCGGGCGGAAAGCTAGTCAGACCCTGGACTGGTCTGCTCGGTGTCTTAATTATAATTTTTTTGTTTTAAATCTGTGGGTAACTTTAATTGGCTATCAGTGTGTAAGTTTCGAATTTAAGATAAATTTGTAAGCTGTTGTTATCCCTAAAATAAAAATAAATAAATAATAATAATTACATGGTGGTAAGTACTCAAATGTAAAGTCATCGTTTAGTATATCCCTCTCTGTCTAATTGAGATATTTAAACGTTCATATCTTTCTTATTTTTAAAGATATTAGGAACCTATTTACACCAGGGTACCTACCACGATCTTTTTAAAGCATTTCTGCTTAGGATCCAACTTTGAACTGCTTCGCAATTGGAATGTTTTTAAAAATGGTACCATAATGGCGCGGCTTTTGAACTGCTCGGTTGTCTATGGTCCATTTTAAATATCTACATAGATTGTCGCTGGTCTGCCTTCGAATCGCAACAGCGCCAAAACTGAATCGCTTATAAGCCATCATGGTACGAATATATTTTTTTTATTATAAGATGGGTTAACTCTTGACCTCAATCTTGACCATAAAGGTCAAAGATGAGGTCGACGATGGAGCGAGTTAACCCAGAAAATGCCTGTAAAGGTACTGGTACTCCCACGCACCGACGGAACACAGCAAGCTGTTTGGCGTCGGACTTCGGTAGGAGGGTGGTCGCGAACCAGACGGCCATTTACAGAGCCTACCACACCGCATGAGACCATAGGACGACACCTCAGATTCAGAAAAAAAATGAAGTGTCGTTGCCTGGGATGGACTACTAGGAGGCAGATCTCATTTGTGTTTCCTTAGTCGCCTCTTACGACACCCACGGAAAGAGATGGGGTGGTGTTATTCTTAACCGATCACCACACGGCCAAAAAGCGTTGCAGACTTGTTTAGGTCCTAAATTGGATCGCGCTAAGCGATCATGGTAACCTCGACTATTTATAAGGTAAAAAAAATTCTATTAAAAAAAAAAAAACATCTACCCTATTAAAGCACTCCACAGAATACTGCAAGAGTGCAAAATGCTGGCCGTTTCACCCTTCACATTGGTTATTTTATTCCTCAACCCGACCTCTTTACAAATAATACGCATAAGTATAAACATCAAACCAGTCGTTTTGAATGGGTATGGCAGAGCTGAATGGATTGCTATAACAATATTCACAACACATCACGTCACAATGTAGGTTCAGCTCCCCTTGTGCGGTGTTCAAATCGATCAAGGACAGCCAGTTTCTTTTGAATTATATTGTGCATGGATTTTATATTGGAGGATTTCTATTTTTTTATGAGGAACGGATTCGTTTTAAACCACAATCCAGCACAGGGCATAGTTGCGGTCGAGGATGCCTATCCCTACTAATGTTATAAATGCGAAAGTAACTCTGTCTGTCTGTCACGCTTTTACGGCTAAACTACTGAACCGATTTCGATAAAATTTGGTACAGAGATAGATTAGAGTCTAGGAAAGGACATAGGCTACATTTTGTCCCACAGTTGGGCACGATATAACCTGTAGTTCAAGCGGGCGAAGCCACGGGCGGAAAGCTAGTATCATTATAAATGCGAAAGTAATCTGTCTGTCTGTTAAGTTTTCACGACTAAAGCACAGAGATAGATTAGACCTTGGTGAAGGATATAGGCTATATTTTATCCCACAGTTGGGCACGATATAATAATACTTATTGACAAGAATAACAAAACAGCATATCTAATAGACATAACCATACCTAATACCCATAATCTCCAAACTGCAATAGCTGAAAAACTTACCAAGTATATCGAGCTCAAAGACGAGATGGCCCGCATGTGGAACCTCCAAAAGGTAACAATAGTGCCTATAGTTCTATCTACCACAGGCATTATACCGAAACAACCACAATTCATTAAAAACAATAGACCTACCTAAACACACTTACATTACCCTACAGAAAGCAGTGATATTAAATACATGCAGAATTGTACGCAAGTTTCTACAGTTGGACACAACACCCACTTAACCAACCCAAATGATGCCCACTTGGCTTAGGCCCGGGACATCATCATTTACCGGTGTTACTGCGCCGAGCTGAAATATCATTTCAAAAACAATAATAATAATATAATATTTATTTCAGACATAATAATAACATTTAAGCAATTCACAATGTCCATAGAGTGTTAGTGCGTTAATAACAATGGTAGCTTAGAAGTATGTTAGTAGTGTTAGTGCATAGAATCAAATCAAATCAAATAAATAAATAAATAAATAAATATAACCTGTAGTCCACGCGGGCGGAAAGCTGGTACCTGTCTACTCAATATTTTAAAATATTGAGCGACATTGCTAGGTAATGCGTAAGCAAAAGTATGAAATTATCAAGATTCGTGGTTCCCAAAGTTGTCTGGGCTAGGACCCATCTAATCGGGCTTTTTTATAATTCGAACGGCAGGGCACGGCACGGCACGGCAGAATTTGTATTACTATTGCCCCCTATGTTCCCAGCTTCTAAGTATCACTAGTGCATAGGATGCAATGGTAATGAACAATTTTGCCGTGGCGTGCGGTTTCCGAATTATAATAATTTTCCACGTCAAAAACGTAAGAGTCACCGACTTCAATCCCAAAAAGACAATTTTTTCGAGAGTTTCCCTTAATTTCTTCAGGATTCCACCATCAGATCCTGGTTTCCACCCTGGGACCACCCTTGGGATACTCCTTTTCCAACAAAAAAAGAATAATCAAAATCGGTTCATAAACGACGAAGTTATCCGCGGACATACATAAAAAAATAAAAAAAATATACGGTCGAATTGAGAAACCTCCTCGTCCTTTTTTGAAGTCGGTTAAAAAGGCCCATACAAGTTTACAAACTCGGGACCCAACTCTAGGAAGTTTAACCGTTATCTATATTCCACGCTGGGAATGAAAGAAAAACTTAGAATGTGCCAGCTGCCTACTCTTCCCAGGCATACTGTAAAAATCAGTAAGTGGGACGTGAGGGTCTTGCTGTATCATGGGCGAAAGGTTGACCATGACCACCTCTCACCATTACACAACATGTTCGATCTAATAACCCTCAACATTCATTGTGGCATTGGATGGTTTTGTGGAACCACTGATGCTCTCCTACCCCGTTAGTGATTACAGGCATGAGCTTTATGTATGTGTTTGTAATATGAATAAAGGACTTTTAAAATAACAAAGTTTTTATACAATTTTACTACTTAATTAAATAACCACATCAAAAAACATATTTGAATGGGAAGGATGAAATTGTTTCTCCTATGTTTCGCGATTACAGTTTTGATATCAACTTCAACTCGAGTTACTTTTATTCGCTGTGAGTTTGATAAGTCCAATTTATTCGGTATCGGTATATGTCGTTATACAGGCAGCAAGGCAATCGCGCTAAAAAAGTGGATTAAATCGCGATTGAAACGTAGCTGAGGGGCTTCCACCTAAGCGAAACTGATGCTGGGTAAACGAATGGAACGTTGTCGATTGCTTCTTTATAAGGAGACCTTGATTAACGATATGAACCAAACACAGCAATGTACAACATCATTCCTTTCGTTTACCCAGCATCAGCTTCGCTTAGGTGGTAGCCCCCAGCTACGTTTCAATTGCGATTCAATCCACTTTTTTTAGCGCGATTGCCCTGCTGGGCCCACTCAATATTCGCTAGTTTGGGAAACCCCCACAGACCCATAGTTGGGAAACTCTGATCTAGATAGGTTCTACCTTCATAATTAATTAATAATTTTAAAAAAATCCTAAATAAATAAACGCTGCACATTCAGAGATAAATTCCCTTGTGTAAGAATCACAAAGATACCTAGACACGAACACCCACGACCCAAGCTTCTTACACAAATATTTGTTCCGACTGGGAAACGAACCCAGGACCCGTCGATCAAGATGCAGTTTTATAATGATAGTTATGCATAATACGATTAAATAAAAAGTACCTAATAAGATTAAAATGTACGTAGAAACTCTAATCGATTCTGTTCAATGAACTAATTGCATCATAGGTGACACAAATGTTATTCAGCGTATCCAATTTATCAAATGACTGCCGATGAATGGACGCAGGTGCATACCTAGCTTACATAATAGGTAATAGGTATTGGTAATTGATGACCTATGAAATTGCTTATTTTTCTCAAGCTTTATTTTATTCATAATTTATTTGATTGACACGCTATTACTAAAATTGTTTTTTATTTAAATAAAACAAAACTAGGTAGAAAAACTAGGTAGAATATCTCATAACTAGGTAGAAAAATTCTTCAAGTACTTAGATCAAGCTGAATCGAATATAATCTGTTGTAAACAGACTCAGAAACGTGATCGCTTGGCTAAGATAAACACAGTTTCGAATGACTGACCACCATATCGACCACTGACCACACAACATACTTAGGTCACAGAAGTGTCAACATGAACCTGCTAATAATTCGGAAAGAAAAATGTTCGCCGCGAAAACTGTTCCCTACAAATTAATCGTGAATATCTCTCAAACGGGTAAGCGTTGCATTGCAAAAATCTAAATATATAAAAGGAGAAACTGACTGACTGACTGAGTGACTGACATATCAACGCACAGCCTAAACGGCTAAACGTAGGCACTTGAAATTTTGAAGGGCCGTAGCTTAGGTACCGTAGAGGTGCACTAAGAAAGGAATTCTCGAAATTCCCACGGGAACGGGAATTAGCGGGAAAATCCTCTTGTATGAAAAATCTAAACCGCTTAAGTTAGACGCTTGAAATTTGGCATGCAACCTTTAGTTGCAACAGGATATTGCAAAATTCTCACGGGAACGGGAGTTAGCGGGAAAAAACTTTATGTTTATACAATACAATACAATACAATATACTTTATTGCACTCCAACACAGATAAGGTACAGTTACATTTTATACAAAAAGTTATGTCAGGGTACAAAAGGCGGCCCCATTGCTAAGAAGCAATATCTTATCGGCAACCTTTGGGTGTGGAGAAGAAGTAACAAACCGTTTAGATGTGGGTGCAAATATCAATTGCACCCCAAATTATGTTTATGTAAAAAGATTTAATCAATGGACCGTCAATAAAGTGTAATCTGTTCAAAAGAAAAAATTAACACGCAAACAAAGTTGCGGGCATCAGCTAGTACTAAAATAAACCTGCTAGGTTGCTGCTAGGCCATATTTTAAATTCCCCCATACTTGGAGGGTTCCACTTACTGTGACGCGAGTCACAGGCACAGGTTAAAAATTGGCAGAGCAACAGACAGACTTTTTATTTATTTATACATACAAAACAATTACAAATATTTACCTTCCAGTAAACTAACAACTTAACGATTCCGTTCAGTCAACGGAACTAGTGGGAATATTTTTCTCGGTTGTTCAGTTCAAAAAGGAACAAGCTTTTGCACCTGATTTCATTTTCTGTAACACTAGTTCACAAAACACAACTAACTAACTAAACTTTGAGTTAGTGAGTTGTACGCTAGTAATAAGTTTAATGCATTGAGTACGAGTTTAAGACTTCTATTCTTTTGGCTATGCGTTGTTAATAATTTCCAGCTAATTAAAACTAAACTTATATAATTCTTCGCTCGTGTTAATTGTAAATTATATATCAGCATTTTTTAAAGCGAATGCTACCTACGACAGGAGACTTTGGAACCAAGACATTTGAAGATATTAGTAGCATCTTTAAAGAGTGGACTGTCTATCAGAAGAAGATCCTTAGTTTTTAACAATTATGTTACGTTTTTCTAATAGAAAACTCACCCCATCTTTTAGCAGTTCGTCCTAGGAAGCTTTTTTCCTCTGGATTGTAAATAGCTTTCAGGAATCTCTGCCAAGCAGGTCCAGAAACAGGAGGTCCACGAGCCCATTCCGTAGATGGATCTATGCCGTTTGATTTCGTTGCCATTTAGTTAAAAAAAACTTTAAAAAATTTGAATTTGATTATTCGTATTTCGAATTTGTTTCCCGAAGCTACGCGCGCTCGCGTCCCGTCGCGTCGAAGCAGACTGCGGGATTAGAGATAGCTGCTGCGCACACGCACCGCACGTGTGTCGGTTAGCCATGCGTTTGACAGATGTAAACACAGAATCTATTAGGGTTCCACGAAAGTTTATTTATGTATATTATACAAGTGATGTTTCCTTTCGCGTTTAGATTTTTTATATCATTAGATTTTGTTAGTAGCAAGTATTTTCATTTGAAATTGTGAATTAAACCATAGAAACTCAGTTACAGAACGTGACTCAGACTCTGATTTATACTTAAGTAGCAGTCGTCTTTGACATTTTGATAGTGAGAGAAAGAGATAATCAATACTTAGGTAAGTATAGATCAAAACTTGAGTTTCCTTCTGTAATACGGGCCGGGCTTAAAGTTTCCACAGCTAAGGCAACTTAGGCAACTGGTGAAGTGAGATGATAAAAAAAACTCAAACTAATTACATATCTGGAACAGGATTTTTCAACAGGTAAGTACTTAATTCGTCAAATACGTTTGGGGCGACATAAATTTAGAGGTGTTCCATGAAACTGAAAAACTTTCCCCAAGGAACCTACTTAGGTATATGAAATTCTCAAAAAAAAAACACGGGTTGCACTCCGGGAGTGCCGGCAGAAGTGAAAAGAACATTAACGTTGTGCATTAATCCCTACTAATATTATAAATGCGAAAGTAACTCTGTCTGTCTGTCTGTCTGTTACCTTTTCACGCCTAAACCGCTGAACCGATTTTGATGAATTTTGGTACAGAGATAGATTAGAGCCTGGGAAAGGACATAGGCTACATTTTATCCCACAGTTGGGCACGATATAACCTGTAGTCCACGCGGGCGGAGCCGCGGGCGGAAAGCTAGTATGGAAATAAAACAAAATACACAAAAAGAGTCCGTCATTCTCTCAGGATTCGAACCCTCGACCTGTTGGTTACAATCTGGCAACTTTTCCACTCGACCAAACTGTCTACTCTCAATTCACTAAAATAGTCTACCTATCGGTATATGCGCACTACGTGCGAATAATCGTTGACATCTGTCAGAGATAATTTTACCATAAGGCTGCCATCCGTCCGGGTTTCCACCCATACTTCAAAGTACACAACGCTGCTAAAGAAGTTTTAACTTCAAAAAAGGTGGCAACCCTATCCTACGCATTTTCGATCACGTCTGACGATCACGGTCACGTGACATCTGACGCGCATTTTTTCCCCATACTAAAAGTGCTCAACGCCGCTAAAGAAGTTTTCACTTCAAAAACTTTCCACTTCCTATACAAATGAAAATCAGCTGATTGCACAAGTTGTATGAATAGAATATATATGTTCCTTGGAGAAAGTTCCTTGATTCACATTCACATCCTTAGTTTTCGCTAACTAATTTAAAGTCATCCAATACATCTTCTTCTTATCGTGTAGGTATAGTCAAGTGTGTGGCGAACTTGGCTAACCCTGGTGTCAGAGTTTTCAA
The DNA here is from genome assembly GCA_949987775.1 of Aproaerema taeniolella. NCBI lineage: Eukaryota > Metazoa > Arthropoda > Insecta > Lepidoptera > Gelechiidae > Aproaerema > Aproaerema taeniolella. The sequence continues at coordinate 18,003 of CATLJT010000201.1, forward strand.
ACCGCACAATGGCCTCTGACTTGGTTTTAACGACTGTAATCAATCGACAACAGCCGCGACCGACAGCTTAACGCGCCCTCCGAAGCACGGAAACGCTCGTGATAAATTTGCCACTTTTGGTCACCCATCAGGTTTCCTGTCTCTGTGTACGTTGCTGAGGTCAGCGGGCGACACTGGTCTACGAGAGCTTCGGAAATATTTTTTCGGAAAAGTTTTTCTTTCATTTCAAAAAAAAATTTTCTTGCTTTCAAAAATAGTGTACGGATCCCAAATACCGGAACTACGATGCGGTCGTGACCAACTTTTTGTCTGTAATCCATCAGGCAGGGTAGGTAGGTGTACTTTTTTTGGAAGCTACAGTTTTTGTTCCTATTTAGTTAATGACTTCGATGACTTGATACTATCACAAGGCTGTGAAAGCGATACTGGCAATCAAGATAAAGAAATGCCGTTTTTAAATCTCGCAGGAAATCTTTTTTGGTGGGAAATAAAAAAGGACCTTATGGAAAATGGATTACTTTATTTGAATTAGGTACCTATAAAATAATCACATTGCCAAATATTTGAAGAGATGTCAGTTGGGTTTAGCAAAGGAGCCCTAAAAGTTGGATTTCAAACCTAGCCATGACATTCGGCACAAAGCTTTGGCCAGCCCTGACGTGTTATTTATCTACACTAATAATATTAAAAGGAAAGATTTGATTGTTTGTTTGCATTGAATAGGCTCCGAAACTACTGGACCGATTTGAAAAATGCTTCCACTCCACCATTAGAATGCTACGTTATCCCTGAGTAACATAATTTTCCCGAAATCCCACGGGAGTCCCGGGCCGAAAGCTATTTATTTATAAGAAAGTGTTAATGTTAATTTACTCTTTTAGTTTTCATAACTTACGTAGCAGAGGAAGCAGGATTGCACTAAAGGTAGTTTTTTTGGAATACCTAATTAGATTTCAGGCAATTTCTAAAAGCTTCGAGATTATAAATCATGATGTTTCTAAATGAAAGATAATTTGCATTTCAAAAAGTCTACTATATTGTACAGTACAATAATTCTTATAAAATAAGGCACGCGTTAAATATTCAGTTACCATGAGATTACAATCGGACGGACTACATTTATGCTTAATAATTAATTATAAAAATATAATGGAATTAATACACTCAAGAGTGTAGCTTAACTGTTCTGTACGGAGGTACAGTTGTGTTATTAAGTGCTCATATGAAAATAAATTGCAGTTCGAATGACCAGAAAAATCTGCTCCTACGAGTATAAGTGTACTTTTAGTATTTATATACTGAAGACTGATTTAGTCAGAGCTGCAACAACTAGTCCTAAATGAAAGGTACTGCAAGGTGTATTTTAGGGGGCGATAGTAAAACAGCTTGCTTCTTCGTGATATTTAGTTATAATTAACAACAGCTTCTTCGTAATCACAATCTTTTACTTCATTTACAAAAATCACAATTGTAACACAGATACTTTTTATTTTTAAATAGTGCTATTGCACGCCTATCATCGAATACATTTATATCGCGGGCTAAGATTATTAATCCGCAAAGAACAAATATTCAATCCGCCACGATCAAACAATGAAAGGCGCAAGACCAGATCTTCAATCATTTCGAATCTTGACATCGAATACCATTTCAAACCTTTGAAATTGATATTCGAATTATCTTCTTCGAAATGATCGAATGAGAAAGAAGTTGCGTTATGCCCGATCCTCTGTGAAGGTCTGCATACCACAGTACCATATGGGTCGCGTACTGGGGATATTTTTTTACCTTTTTGATTATAGGTATGCTAGGTTTTAATACAAGACATTAATCTATGTATGTACTGCAGCGAGAGGAGTAGTCTAGAGGATATAAAGAGGATAAACGAGGGATAGACTTTTAGTGTTTTATTTAGAGAAACAACTACTCTGAAGTGAAGCTACGAGAGATCTATGTCAAAACATGAAATTCACACCTTCAAGGAAGCGAATTGATTTTGATTACAGAATACCTAACAAAATGCTTTCTAAGTAGACGGATAACGCGATGGTATACGACTTCTCTACAGTACACACGGCAAAGGAGGCGGTTTGCAGGTGCACGTACTTACGTACGTATAGTAGAGTGGCATGCCAGCCGGTGTCTTTGTTAAGACTGAAAAAAAGATCGACTATTTCACTGACTATCAATCTATCTATCAATATAATAGCGGAAATCTATATCTTCTAATATAAGGTCCTAATTTATTAGTCACTTACCTTCTAAGGCGTTATTGTATAGGTTGATAGTATTCCAAAAAACAACATAAAAATTAATTACTTATCTGAAAATTAAATTTTGTAAAAAAAATAAAAAAAGAATTTTCCATTTAAAGATAAAGGAATGGTTCTCTTTCGATTATAGCCGTCCACTCCCCGCTCGCCCGCTCTACTACTGCCATTATTATTTACGTTTGAATGGATGGGTTTATTCAACATAGTAATGAAAAAATATCATAACAAAATTTTTCAAGACCTTTTAAATTTAATATTATGCTTTTGTTTTTTGACTCAAATGATATATTTTGACCTACACAATAACGTGTTAAAAGGAAAGTGACTAATAAATTAGGACCTTATATATAAAAATGAATTGCTGTTCGTTAGTCTCGCTAAAACTCGAGAACGGCTGAACCGATTTGGCTAATTTTAGTCTTGAAATATTCGTGGAAGTTCAAGAAAGGTTTAAAAGGTGAGAAAATACGAAAAAAAATCTAAGGCGTTACGAAGTTAGCCGGGTCAGCTAGTATGTATATAAAAATGAATTACTGTTCGTTTGTCTCGCTAAAACTCGAGAACGACTGAACCGATTTGGCTAATTTTTATCTTGAAATAAAGTGAAAGTTCAGAGAAGGTTTAAAAGGTTAGAAAATATAGAAAAATTGCGAGGAATTAAATCTAAGGCGTCACGGAGTTCGCCGGGTCAGCTAGTACATTACAACTTTTCATGAGGTTATAAGGTAGGTAGTTGAGAGCCATAAGGTACCTTTACTTCACACAATTTTAAATACAAAATGTACTTATATCAGTCTTGATATTTGATTCGAAAATTTTATAATTATTAGCTAATTTAATAACGTCACGTCAATTATTACGATCGTATTTATCATGTATTTATCAGTTACATAGTAGTCAATGGATACGATTGATTTGTAGGAACGCTATGAAATAGATTAATTATACGGGAAGGGGTTTCTTAAAAAATCACGAAATATCACAAGAGGGTGGGGGTGTATTTAATTTTGGTTCTTATTTAACAGAGCGACAAACAAAGTGAAATTTGGGTCTTAAAAAAAATAAAAACAACGGGTTGCACTCCGGGAGTGCCGGCAGAAGTGAAAACTTGAAGATTAACGTTGTGCATTAATATGGAAATAAAACAAAATACACAATGAGAGTCCGTTATTCTCTCAGGATTCGAACCCTCGACCTGTTGCTTACAATCTGGCAACTTTTCCACTCGACCAAACTGTCTACTTTTAATTCAGTAAAATAGTCTATCGTTATTTGCGCACTATGTGCGAATAATCGTTGACATCGTCGACATCTGTTACAGAGATAATTTTTCCATAGGGCTGCCATCCGTCTGGGTTTCCACCCATACTTCAAAGTACACAACGCTGCTAAAGAAGTTTTCACTTCAAAAAAGGTACAACCCTATCTTACGCATTTTCGATCAGGGTCACGTGACATCTGACGATCTGACGCGAATTTATCACGAGTTTAACATTTTTTCCCCATACTAAAAGTGCTCAACGCCGCTAAAGAAGTTTTCACTTCAACTAGGTAGCTTTCACAATTAATTAGTCCTACTTTTTAATTCTTATGAAGCCGCAGTTTTGTCGCCCAGTCAAGTAAAATAATATCGCAGCTGAAAATCAGTTTGTTGTCTGTCATAGACAGCAAGTATGCTGAGTTTTGTGTCCTATTTGCTTCTACGTCACATATTTCGTTAACTTTTTTTTAATAAAAAAAAATTGTATAAGTAATGTTGCATATTGCTAAGAAGCAATAAAGATGATCTATCTATCTACAAGGTGTTTCAAAAAAACCCAATTAAAAGATGATTCAAAATGAATTAAAAAGCTTATTGCGCAGCTCTATTACAAATATAACAAGTATGTCATATTAATTATAAGAATCTTTCACTTTGACAGATGTCAAACCATGCAACTGATTACTAGAGTTACGACTATTTTACTTTTAAAATTAAATTTTGGAATTAATTTTTTTTTGGTTTTTTTGAAACACCTTGTATATAATAATCACAAATTTATTTTTTTGCAGCTTTTTGTAGAATTGTTTTTGTGTTCTCCAAAATTATATGCCTTTATGTTTTCGTTAAATACGCGATTTCTAAATAACATCACGTGATTATTATACGAACCCAAAATAACGAAAAAAAGTAGAACAAAAAGCGTTCTGTCTTTTTCATGCCTGTTTTTCTCGCACCAAAATAACGTTTGATACGTCAAGATATTAGTGTTGCAACCAATAGTAGAAAGTATCGATAGTCTATTTATACTATGGTAACCTTGAAAAACAGTAAGAACATCGATAGGGCTATCGATACTATTGAATCCTAATACTATCGATAGTATTGATAGTTTTGAATCAATACTATCGATAGTATCGATACTATTAGAATTTGATACTATTGATAGTTTGGTCTGTCATCAATAGTATCGCAAACTATTGGCTATCGACAGTATCGATAGTCCTATCGATATTCTTACTGTTTTTCAAGGTCAACTATCGATAGTTATGCAACACTACAAAATATGTATAAGGTGGGGAGACTAAACGTGTATAATTCGCATAAAACCTACATCTAAGGCACTTCTAATAGCTTTGGACGGAATAACCTTAAGTTAGTATATTCATTTAGTACTAAATGCCATTATAATGTGAGCCCTACTACTAAACACTAAGGTTCGTATTACAGAACGCGACTCAGACTCTGATCTATACTTAATTAGCAGTCGTCTTTATCATTTTGATAGTGAGAGGAAGAGACAATCAATACTTAAGCACAGATCAGGACCAGTCTCCTTATATAGGGGCCTTAACGTGACTATATCTGGTAAAAGGGACCACTTTGAAGGTAGTCGTTAAAGGTGAAAATGTAATGTAATAAGCTATGTTAATCTCTCTTATTGACTACCCTCAAAATAGTCCATTTTATACCAGATACAGTCACAAATTATAGTTTAATTAAAAGTTAGTTTCTTTGTGGTGTGGGTGTGGCTAAGGCCATCCATAAATTACGCCACACGAATTTCATAATTTTTTTAACCCCTCCCCCTCCTTGTCACAGCTGGTCACATTTGTAAGACTCCCCCCTCCCTAGCGTGACGTCACATATTTTACATATTTTCAATTTTTTGTAATTTTCTAATAAAAGCAGTACTTAGTAGGTATAGTTGTTTTTTTTTGGGAACTCAAGACTCATTGTCTAACAAAGTAAAAACGTAAAAAGAGTGCTTGGGACTGAGGAGGTTAAGTTTTTCGTTAATAGTTAACACGTTTTGATACTCATAACACATTTTGAAATTTGACGTCACGAAACTTATGACCCCTCTCACCCCCTTGTCACACAATGTCACACTTTGTCGACCCCCTCCACCCCTTAACGTGTGGCGTAATTTATGGATGGTCCCAAATGAAAATCAGATTTCCACAAGAGTTGACTTGACACCAAGGTCGACACAGACAGCAAACACATATACAAGGTATAAGGGACAGTTTAGACCTGAAACTCTAAATTGAGGCACTGAGAGCATGAGTGACTAAATAAATTCGAATAATATACATTAAAAAGAGAAAAATTATATAGATATGGAATACACACATGAAGATTTAATAGTTCAAACGAGATGTATTTAAAAAGTTTTTTTTTTAATTCAGCGTAATTAGTCCGTTAAAATGCGAACACAAGGAGTTTGAAAAAAGTTGCTTACGCCACTCTGGCTCTCAACGCCTCCATTTATACCATCGTTTTGTTTGTTTTACCAGTGGAATTTTCTTCTGGATTTACTTTTAAAAGTTTGTTTTCTTTAATATAAACTAGCTTTACGCCCGGGACTTCGTTCCCGTGGGAATTTCAGAAAACTATGTTGCCTATTTGATAATCCAGGGTATCAGCTACCTTCATACCGAATTTGATCAAAATCAGTCCAGCCGATCTTGAGTTATAAGTGTTGTAACAAACACGACTTTCTTTTATATATATAGATAGATAATGATAACAGCGTAAAACACGAAAACTAGCATCGTACATTGCAATGTACACACGGCAGCACATCACGCTATACATATTGACCTTGACGTCGCCCTTACCTCGCTCGTAATAGCGCCGGCTTTCGCAGTGCAAATAGGTAACCTGACGAGCTGCTGTCTGTACATCGAATTTAGTTAGCGGAGCGGCACGCATGACGTGGTTTCGCAGTACATATGCATAGCGCTAAAATAGCTAAATGACGTTTTAAACGATCTTAAAAACGGGTACATTCCACCATTTAAGTATTTGCTAAGCTGTCCCTTAAACCCGTTATTATAAATTAGGATTTAATAATTAAATAGAAACATAACGATTAAATCACACACAAAAAAATCAACACTCCAAATTACTGGATTTCTTCGTTATAAAAAATAATAATAACTAGACATGGCTCAGATTATGTTTCAGTATAAAACTATAGCTACGCTTAATTCTAAAGTTGTCAAAAATGCAAATATTACAGAGATTCACTAAAAATTGCTTGATTTTCAGTCAATATAGTGTAGCCGCTTTAGTGGGCTTTATCATTATCAAATAAGATTTACTACTTATAAAAGTACTAGTTATTTGACAGTTTTTGTTATCAATTATCATGTGTGAGAGCGTGTGTGTGTGTGTATGTGTGTGTGTGTATGTGTGTGTGTATGTGTGTGTAATGAGCGTGTATTTGTGTGCATGGGTTTGTGTAGATGTGTGCGTATGTGTGCACAGTGTATATGATGTTATTAGTGGGAGAGAGTGTATCAATGTGAGTGTATATGTGCATAGTACTTATACAGGATGTATGGGAAACGCTTTGGAAAACGGAGACAGCTCGTTATACTAATGATTCTCAATACTCATACTTACATTATTTTTTTTAGATAAAATGCGTTTCAATTTTTTAAATCAATTTTCGTAAGAATATTTAATTTTGATGTGAATTAACTAAAAAAAAACAACATAGTTACCCCAAAAAGGAGTCAAATCACAATAAATATTGTTACAAAAATTGATTTATAAAGTCTAAAAAGATATTTTTAATTTAAGTACTCGTATTGAGAATCATTTTAATTCATCGAGCCGTATTCGTTTTCAGAAGCCTTATTCCCTTTATGTGAGAGTTTGTGAGTATGTATATGTGTGTTTGTAAGCGAATGTCTGTGTGTCTGAGTGAATGTGTAGGTATGTGTGAGTGTTTTGAGTGAATGTATACGTGTCTCTGAGAGAATGTGTTTCTGAGTGAATATGTATGGTGAGTGTATGCGTGTTTCTGAGTGAGTGTGTGTGTATGTGTGTGTGTCTACTCTATCATGAGTTCGAAGTGCACGACGCCGAGCCGCTCGCGCCGGTCGTACTTGATGTTCTGCGCCCACGCGCGGCACTCGATGTTTATCACTATACCGGCTGCAACAATATTAAATAAACATTTATTTATTATCGCATATAACTGTAAGGGTAATTATTTTATTAATTTATTTATGGTAGAACTTACAACAAGACATATTTTAATCCAAATAATGCAGACTCAAAGTAACTTTTTTATTATTATTATTATGAGATGGGTTAACTCTTGACCCCAATCTTGACCAAGGTCATAGATGAGGTCGACGATGGAGCGAGTTAACCCAGAAAATGCCAATTAAGGCATTATTGCCAGTTAAGGCAATTAAATCAGTCTGTCTGTTACGCTTTCACGCCTAAAACATTGCACCGATTTTGATGAAATTGGGTATAGAGATAGATTATACCTTGAGAAATGCTATAAGCTAGATTTTATCCCCCAGCTCGGCACGATATGACCTGTAGTCCACGCGGGCGGAAAGCAAGTAATTACATAATGTATATATAAATATGTTAGCCAATAAAAAAGTACAACAATTTGCATTTTGTAATTGTATAAACCTACCCAAAATAATCGAAAGGGGTAAATAACCATAGGCAAAATGCAGGGGTAAAAACTTACACTACCTATTTTAGGAGTTACAGGTGGTTTTAAAAATCGAGGGAAATTTTAAGAAGGGTAATGATACTTAGATGCAGGAATTCCAAATAACTAATAACCCTACGAGGGTATTTAAAACCCCTGACAACCTTAATTGGGGTATTTTAGACCCCCATAACCCACATGGGAGTATTTTAGAACCCTGATAAACTTGTATTAGATATTTTAGACCCCAAATATACCTCATGGAGTATTTCAGACCTTATCTTAAAAATCCCACGGGGTATTTCTATTTTAGACTTGAAATAACACACATGGAAGTATTTTAGACGCCTGATAACTTGCATTAGATATTTTAGACCCCAAATATACCTCATGGAGTATTTCAGACCTTATCTTAAAAATCCCACGGGGTATTTCTATTTTAGACCTGAAATAACAAACATGAAATAACAAACATGGAAGTATTTTAGAACCCTGATAACTTGCATTGGATATTTTAGACCCCAAATATTTTATGCGGTATTTCTGACCTTATCTTAAAAATCCCACTGGGTAATTCTATTTTAGACCTGAAATAACACACATGGAAGTATTTTAGACCCCTGATAACTTGCATTAGATATTTTAGACCCCAAATATACCTCATGAAGTATTTTAGACCCCTTATAACTTGCATTAGATATTTTAGACCCCAAATATACCTCATGGAGTATTTTAGACCTTATCTTAAAAATTCCACGGGGTATTCCTATTTTAGACCTGAAATAACACACATGGAAGTATTTTAGACCCCTGATAACTTGCATTGGATATTTTAGACCCCAAATAAAACTCACGGGGTAGGTATTTCAGACCTTATCTTAAAAATCCCATGGGGTATTTTAATTTTGGACCCCAAATAAAATTCTTACTTCTAGGCCTCTGCAAATGCACGGCGACGAGCGGGCTGAGGTACCCTTCAGCGTTGTTGTACGGGTAGAAGTACCCCGGGAAGCCAGGGTACGGCAGGTACCGGATGGGGCCGATCATCTCGCGGTCCGCCGGCGTCTCGCCGTGGCATGATACCCATACCATGTTTGCCTGGAAAGGAAATGTATTTTTTAAATTATTTTATTACTTTTATTTTGGTTCTATCGTGGTATATCATACTACACTGGGCGTCAAAAATAAGTAGTACACTTTTCAAATTGCAATTACTCCTAAACTATAGTAGTTACACTTATGAAATAAAAAGCAGTTTATAGTAAACTTAACGAAGTTTATTAAAGTTATATTTTATTTGGCATGAATAAAGTTTCAAACTTAAAATTAAGATAAATACTAAAAAGTATCAATTTTTAACGATATGTCAACCACTTAATTTTCACGTTTTGGAACTTTTTCACAATTTAATAACTTGTGTTGCCGCCTCGGGCTCTAATTACAGCTTGGATCCGGTTTGGCATGCTGAACACTAAGTTTCGGAGGCGGTGTTGGGGAATATTTTCCCATTCTTCTATCAGCGCATGTTTTAGAGCCCTGAGTGTGGCAGGAGGTGGACTGCGCCTTCTGACTAGCCTCCCAAGCTCATCCCAGGCGTGTTCAATCGGGTTGAGATCTGGGCTTCTCGATGGCCAAGCCATCAAGTTGATGCCAACCTCCTGAATGTACTCTTGTACGTGGTGAGCAGTGTGTGGCCGGGCGTTATCATGCATTAGGATGGCTCCATCACCCATATTTATTAAATATGGCCCTGCATACTCGTTGAGGATCTCCGAGGCATATCTTTCACCAGTCAAAGTCCCATTTTCTATTACCACAAGCTCTGTGCGACTCTCTGAAGAGATACCAGCCCATACGTGTACAGAGCCCCCGCCATATTGGACTCTTTCCGAGATACAAGCTTGAATGTATCGCTCACCGGGTCGTCTGTAGACTCTCCGCCGTCCATCTGAAGTGTATAAAGAGAATCGAGACTCATCTGTGAATAAAACTCTAGCCCATTCTTCTTCGCCCCATTGTACGTGTTGACGGGCGTAGCGTAGTCTTGCTACGCGATGCTCTGTCTCAAGTTTGGGGCCATTTGCTGGTCTTAGAGGCTTCAGGTTAGCTTCAGCAAGTCTTCTTCTCACTGTACTCTCACTGATGTAGTCTGTTCGGGTCCGAAGAAGCTGTTGCTGAACCTCAACTGCATTAAGGTGTCGATTTCTTAACACAGTGGAAACAATAAAGCGATCTTCTCGGGTACTTGTGCACCTGGGTCTGCCATTACCTCGTCTCCTTAGATGGTTTCCAGTCTCTTCGTACCTTTGCTTTACTCGCTGAACCGTTCTTAAAGTTACACCCACCCTCCTTGCAGTACGACGCATACTGATGCCCACTTCGAGAAAAGCTAAGATTCTTGCACATTCTTCTGGTGAAAGAGGCATGATTAGTCAAATTTACTCTCTGAAGATACCTATGCTTTTCAATTACAATTGCTTTATCAGCAGCGAATGTGTCAAACACAAAAATCCTAAGTAAGACAACACCTTTCAACAGTTTAAAAAAAGTGTTTTTATTTATTCGTTTTTTTTAAAGTCAAGCATTATAAGTTCTTATAATGCATGAAGTTTTTATTGAATAAGATTAAATTTTCTTTTTAACCTTTTTTGTTTCAAAGGTCTAAGTTTTATAGTTTGGGAGAAATCGCAATTTTAAAACTGTACTACTTATTTTTGACGCCCAGTGTATATATAAAACAAAGTCCCCCGCACAGACCATACACTCTATAGACGGAGCCAGGAGCGTGCCCCTTTTAGATAGCAATAGTTTACCCCTTCCCCACCATACTTCACTGTACAAAAGCTGTACAACAAATTAACTAATGGAGTCTCTTTTCTCACAAATTTACCACAAAAACGAATCTTTATGAGCAAAGCATTTTTTGATTAGAATTGAAAATTCAGGTTTAGCACTTGCTCGTCTGAAAATTATAGCCCTCCATGTAACTCGAGTATGCTAATGTAGCTTCTTAAACAGACTTTTCGTATGAAAAATCGTGCAATATCCCTAGACCGTGTTGATGTGTATACTTACGACCGACTCGATAAGAAGAAGAAGAAAACTTACATAGTCTCTGTTGTATGCGGTGATATTTCTGATGTGCATCTTGAGGTCGTCCGGCATGTCTGGGGGCAGGTTCTGAGTGTCGTTGTAATATTCCGGGCGCCACCCGTAAATCCTGTTTATTAAAGAAGTAATAATTTAATATTTACCCACTTTCCATTTTTTATCAACAACTTCCACGCTGCACAGTGTTCCCAAAGACCTTCGGACCCGACATTTTTAGCTGATCCCGTAGATCGACGTAGTTAGGTGTATGAAACAAATCTCTCATACAAACCACCTACCAATTATCCATAGTTTCCTTGAAAAAAAATAGTTTTTTCGCTATTTTTGAGGGCATCGAAAAATGAAAAAAATTTTTTTTTCCTTTGTTATTAAAATCTTAATGCAGGTTGATTTATTTTATAATTACTAAAAGAGTCCTTCATTTAATAAGCTATATTACAACTGTCTATGTATACCTCATGTGAAGAAATAACGTAAAAGTCGTTTTTTAGTTTTCATTTTTTTTTAAGAAATGTGCACTGTTTGCGCATCTACTTTTTTATGGTAATAATATTTCATTATTATATCAATTAACAGAAAAAAATTCACATCCGTATCTCGCGTCTAACTCGAGATATTTGTAATTAAATATTTTGATAAAGTGCCTGCTTCAATGTTCATAGCAAAGTTCCTTTTTTTGTTTATTTGCTTTGCTAAAATGTTGCAAATATTCATACCTTATGTTTATTTGTATTAATTTAGCTTTTCATTTGCGAGTAAAAGTAGCCTATGTCACTCTCAGAGTAAAATGTAAAAAAAATAGTAATAATATATAACTTGGCGAAGGATTTGACGGCCCCACCGCCAAAGGTCCCCCTGTTGTTCGTTTCCGGAGTAGACTTGATTTTTCAGACTCTGAGAGTGGCATAGGCTACTTTTACTCGCAAACGAAGTCGCAAATGAAAAGCTAAATTAATACAAATAAACATAAGGTATGAATATTTGCAACATTTTAGCAAAGCAAATAGACAAAAAAAGGAACTTTGCTATGAACATTGAAGCAGGCACTTTATCAAAATATTTAATCACAAATATCTCGAGTTAGACGCGAGATACGGATGTGAATTTTTTTCTGTTAATTGATATAATAATGAAATATTACTACCATAAAAAAGTAGATGCGCAAACAGTGCACATTTCTTAAAAAAAAATGAAAACTAAAAAACGACTTTTACGTTATTTCTTCACATGAGGTATACATAGACAGTTGTAATATAGCTTATTAAATGAAGGACTCTTTTAGTAATTATAAAATAAATCAACCTGCATTAAGATTTCAATAACAAAGGAAAAAAATTTTTTTTTCATTTTTCGATGCCCTCAAAAATAGCGAAAAAACTATTTTTTTTCAAGGAAACTATGGATAATTGGTAGGTGGTTTGTATGAGAGATTTGTTTCATACACCTAACTACGTCGATCTACGGGATCAGCTAAAAATGTCGGGTCCGAAGGTCTTTGGGAACACTGTGCGCTGGATTGGAAGTAAAAGAAAAACATAGAATGTACCAGCTGCCTACTATTCCTAGGTGTACTGTTAAAGTCAGTAAGTGGACGCAAGGGGATAGGATAGGGACATTTAGTTTACTATACATTAATGCTCCAAAGGACCAAACCCTCGCGCGATTGTTGTACACCCGTGTGTGCAGGATTTGTATCGCACGCAGCGTAAATAAGCGCGCGACGGGACTAGACTAGTGTAAGTCATTGTAAGTAGGTATTATCCATTTTTCGTATTATTAACACGTAGAATTAAGCATTATGATTAATTTGCTCTACAAAGGTAATAATAGGCTGTTAAACGTTTATTGGGAACACCTATGAAAATGATAATGATATACTCCATCCACGGAGACAAGTTAATATAGCGCCCTCTCTGTCCCACAATTCCATACAAATGACAAGGACAAAAAAAGTCGGTGGGCGTATACCATTCTGAATGCACGTACACACTGCGCTACTTTTAATTTTTATGCCTGAATTTTATCTTAGCAGTAATTTGTGTTTTTTTTTAATAAATTTGTTTTCTAATTTTGACTGTATTTTCATTGTTTTGTAATGCGTTTGCAGAAATTAATGATATTTTAAAACAGCTTTTAAAATATCATTATATGAAGCGGAAGGGGTTGCACTTGCCATGGACTGATACATATTCCATATGATAGTTTTTTCAGTACTACTAAAAGGACGTTTTTTTCTTTTTAGGGCATTAAAATTCGAATTTGAACCGTCCATCATAGTGTGTTCACTTCTTAAAAATGTACAAAGTCCGTAAAATACAATCAAAAGTACACAAGCGCCAAGTCGTCAGAAAGCAATCGATCACTGAGTCCAGTAAACAAAGCCAAGTCACAATGAATGAATGCACCAACAGTCCAAAATACACGCCAGGTCACGAAAACAATACAGGATAAAATATGCGCGCGTCTGCACAGTACGAGTACCACGTTCAGACTAAAATATGCATGTAGTCTGTACACTCAGATAACGGTACTCGCTGACCAATTAGAAACGAGTCTAAGTTTTTCTTATTAACTTGTCTCCGTGGATGGAGTATAATAAACTTTATTTGCCAGAATACATGTTTGACAAGGTCTTACTGTATTGTAGGCGAAAAACTGATAACCTCTCACTACATTCAACGTGTGGTGATCGGTTGAGAATAACACCACCATCTCTTTCCGTGGGTGTCGTAATAGGCGACTAAGGAAACACAAATGAGACCTGCCTCCTAGTAATCCATCCCAGGCAACGACACTTCATTTTTTCTGAATCTGAGGTGTCGTCCAATAAATAAATAAATAAATAAAATCATTTATTTTCAGGCAACTAGGCCCATAGATAAATACCTTACAGACTAACATACATATAAAATATTATTTAACAAAACAAAATTAAAACTTAATTAACACTATTTCCCAGGTGTTTTTCCGGGGGTGTCTATAACCGGGAATCTCCCTCGAAAACGGCGGAACACCACGCCCTCCGGCCAAAGGTCTCCTTCAATACTGTCTCCAGCATGAACGTCGGGAACCGCACCACAAATGCTTTGAAAATAGCATGGTGATGCGATTCCAACGGTTTCACTCTCTGAGGACCTAAGGGAACTTTTGTCTTCTGCCGTATGTACTCGACGACGTCTTGCACCTCAGTGCTGTAGTGCAGTCGCGACAAGTACACAGGCGTGCTCGGAGCTTCAGCCCGCAGACTCACTTCCGGGTCCGTCGCCGCCGTCCCGCAGCGATTCTTGTTAGCCGATCGCTTGCGCTTCTTCTGCACCTCGATGAAGCCATCTTCGTCACGGTGTCCCACTCTTGGAGGAGGTTCGGTCACAGCAACTGGTGTTTTGCTGGTGACGACTTTAGCGAACGTCTTGGACGCTCGCATGGTGGTAGCGACAGGCACCGGCGTTGCGGGCTGCAGCGGGGCATCACGCGGGGGTGGCGGGGCGACGGCGCGGGCGGGGGAGCGGGGCGCGGGGCGGGTGCAGGCGGCGGGGCGGCGGCGGCCAGCGGAGCGCGCGCTGCTGACACAGCAGCGGGCGGTGACGCACCAGCTGACTCGAAACTTGACCCCGGCGACGTGCTGAGGCACGCTCCGCGCCTCGAGTTGATGTCCGTGACGGCGGCGTCCGGTGACGCTCGCAAGGTATCGACCTCCTTGCGCAATTCACTCACGGTACGCTCCGATGCCTCGAACTTCAGCACCATCTGCGCCTGGTTCGCCTTCAAGGATACGATGTCCTTCAGGAGGCATGTGACGTCAACGTGGTCGAACGTCACGGGAGGAAGCTTGTGCAGCTTCTGGGCCACGAACGTCTCCTTCAGCAGCGTGATGATGTCCTGTAGACTCTTCCGCGTCCCGTCACGCCGGCGAGACACCATCTGGTCCAACTTGTTGGTGGACTCGAACAAAAGCTTTTTCGCCTCAGCGATATCAGCCTCACTAAAGTTCGACTGACATATCTGGAGAGCACTAACTTCGTCCATTACATCCAGCTTTTGTTGAAGGAATGCAAGGAGCTCGTTCACCACAAGTTTTGCACTCATGGCAACAAATTTCAAGCGACGGCTGACGCCGCGCTTAACTGCAAATAATTATGTGAATAAATTTACACTATGCGATACGTCTACATAGTCTCATGCGGTGTGGTAGGCTCTGTAAAGGGCCGTCTGGTTCGCGACCACCCTCCTACCGAAGTCCGACGCAAAACAGCTTGCTGTGTTCCGTCGGTGCGTGGGAGTATCAGTGCCTTTATAGGCATTTTCTGGGTTAACTCGCTCCATCGTCGACCTCATCTTCAACCTTGTGGTCAAGATTGAGGTCAAGAGTTAACCCATCTTATAATAAAAAATAAAAAAAACGTAAATCATATTTTATCTACGTATGTCAAACGTGGCATCTAGTGGTTCTAAATCTACTGATGTTCTGCCTGCCCCAATAGGGATTATAGGCGTGGGCGTATGTATGTATGTATCTACAACTAATATTATAAAGAGGAAAGATTTGTATTATGGATGTTTGCAACTAATAAACTCAAAAACTGGACCGATTCTTTCACCGTTAGAATGCTACATTATCCCTGAGTAGCATAGGCTACATAACTTTCCCGAATTCCTAAGGGAACGAAGTCCAAGGCGGAAAGCTTTAGACATGTGCGAATATCCCTTCGAAATTAAATAACTTTTCCCATATCGCAATCTTTTTTATTTCGTGTTACAGGTGTAATCAAGTGTGTGACGAACTTAACTAACCTTGGTGTCAGAGTTTTTAAACCGCACAATGGCCTCTGACTTGGTTTTAACGATTGTATTCTATAATAATAATAATAAAACGCCATACACTCAAAGGCCCACATTAAGGTTTTCCCTTGTGTCGTGGGTCCCTCGGAACACACATAAAGACAGACACAAACACCCATGACCCAAGAACAAACATCTGCTTTTTACACAAATATCTGTCCCGACTGGGATTCGAACCCAGGACCCGTCATTAAAGAGGCAGCGCCACTACCACTCGACCAAACCGGCCGTCAAAATCAATCGACAATAGCCGGTACCAACAGCTTAACGTGCCCTCTTAAACTTAATAAACAGCTTAATTGCCACTTTGGTCACCCTTCAGGTTCCCTGCTTCTGTGTACGTTGGTTAATCTCAAATGGTTGAGATCACCATGCGCCACAGGGCTACCAGCGCTACGATACTTACTTATTAAGCTTGAGGAAGATGCAAGGCGAGGACTTATGGAATGAGAAGTGGTTCTCATCGATGCAGGGCTCCCACCCTCGTATGTCTACGTCACACACCTTGCCGGGGGGCGGGGGGTTGCGGAAGTCGCAGTTGAAGATATTCTGACCCGCGCCGGCGGTCTGACCCTTCTTTTTGTATACTGTCGGGACAAGGGGATGCAATATAATATACTTTGTATATATGTATGTATACTCTTTATTGCAAAATCTTACACACTAGGTCAAGGATGGCGAACCAATGGCACGCAACAAAATATTTTGGGCACACCACCGATGGACAAGGCACAGATAAATAGAATACTTACTATACTACGAGTTGTAAATTCGATAAATTAACAAAACTCACTATGCAGTTCAACTAACGAACTTAAATGAGCCTACATTACGGAACTTATTTTGACAATAAGTCATCATTATTTAATGGCACGTAGGTATATGGTCTCATTATATATTTATTTTAAAAAACGGCACGTTATCCATAAAGATTCGCCATCATTGGACTAAGTAATACAAAAGATACATAGACACGTAAAGGCGGACTTATCCCTGATACCAACAAACAAGAAGGTAAGTAAAACAAGGTTTTAAATCATGTTAAAACAGTAATAGAAAAGGGTATAAAAGACCTAAGAAGCAATATCTTATCGGTGATAGCCCAGTTGGTAATAAAGCCAGACTTGTAACCGGAAGATCGCGGGTTTATACCCTATTGCGGATCTGTACCACTAAAAATTCGACTTTTCGGATCTCTAATTAATTATCACTTGATCAACGGTGAAGGAAAACATCGTGATGAAACCCGCACGTCTAAGAAAATACGTTTTCGAAAGGCGCGTGGTCCACTTACCCGCATTGAGCCAGCGTGGTGGACTATGGCCTGAATCCCCTTCGTGTTTCGAAGGGAGGCTCGTGCCCCTCTGTGGGGACGTATATGGGCTGGTAAGAGGAATATGTTATCGGCAACCTTTGGGTGTTGAGAAGATGCTATTACACCGTATAAGGTGGGTGCAAAATACATACATAAATATGTTTATAAATCAATAATCTTAAAAACGGCCGCTGCCTATCCGATACGGTGCGAACTAAGCTTTGATAGAAATAGTAACTTGGCTCCACTTACCACAAAGACTAAGTTTTTCTAAATACTACATTTATTGTGAAGGTGAGATTTATCGCAAAGGCTTACTCATCTTATAGATAGACTATACTTTTGGCAAAGAAAGACAAAGATCGTAAAGACTAAACGTATCGTTAAGATTACGATCATCAAAAAGGCTAGGTGCGACTTCTTCATCAGCCCATAACGTCCCCACTGCTGGGGCACGGGCCTCCCTTAATAAAATGAGGGGTAAATGCCATACTCACTACGCTTGGCAGACGGGTTGGCGTCGTTGGCGAGGGTTTTGATATAATTGCAGAGTTTTCCTTCTCTAGGTGCGACTAGGTGCGACTACACTTATAAAATTCATAATAGGTATCTTTATTTTATCGAACATTCAGGATGTTACTTAAAACAAGTCAAAATTACATAAAATACACACAAACATACATTAAAGGATTGAAATACATACATACATACACATTCGTTCGTTTGACCTTATTGACTCTACACCTATTCGCAAAGGTGCAGTCTCCATAAAAGAATGAATGGTGTCGTCTTATGGTCTCATGCGGTGTGGTAGGCTCTGTAAAGGGCCGTCTGGTTTGCGACCACCCTCCTACCGAAGTCCGACGCCAGCTTGCTGTGTTTCGTCGGTGCGTGGGAGAACCAGTGCCTTTATAGGCATTTTCTGGGTTAACTCGCTCCATCGTCGACCTTTATGGTCAAGATTGAGGTCAAGAGTTAACCCATCTTATAATAAAAAAAAATAAAAAATGAAGGAAGATTACAATAGTGCTCCAAAATCGACATTGGCAAAATCACGAAAATCATGGACGCCATCTTATCAAGAATTTAATTGACTACCATTATCGTAACGACTAAAGACTACACATTATTGCTAAGACTAGCTGATCGCAAACACTAAATTATCGTAAAGACTAACTTCTCAGACTAACTTATACCGCCAGGCCCTAATTAACCCTTAGGCTTAATCCGTGTGGTGATCGGTTTAGAATAACACCACCCCATCTCTTTCCGTGGGTGTCGTAAGAGGCGACTAAGGAACGCAAATGAGACCTGCCTCCTAATAATCCATCCCAGGCAACGATACTTAATTTTTTTTCTGAATCTGAGGTGTCGTCTTATGGTCTCATGCGTTGTGGTAGGCTCTGTAAAGGGCCGTCTGGTTCGCGACCACCCTCCTACCGAAGTCCAACGCCAAACAGCTTGCTGTGTTCCGTCGGTGCGTGGGAGTACCAGTGCCTTTATAGGCATTTTCTGGGTTAACTCGCTCCATCGTCGACCTCATCTTAGACCTTATGGTCAAGATTGAGGTCAAGAGTTAACCCATCTTATAATTTAAAAAAAAGGCTTATTAGGCTGCGGCCTAGGGCGCGAGGATCGGGGGGGGCGCGCTGAAATCGTATCTTCGCATGCACTTATCTAGCATCATTGCATCTACCCTACATATTTCAACTAGACCGAGACAAAACACTAAAACTAAATGCGCTTGAGAGTCCCTGATTTTAATTATTTTTGATATTTTAAAAAGCGCGCGTAAAACAAACACTGACACGTTACTCGAATCGGTCGGTGGTCGAGCGAGTGGGTGAGTTGGCAACGGCCTATCTATCTATCTATATCTATGGAAGGGACGCCCGTCAGGCACAGGCGGGTGATCAGTCCACTCATTTGGGACCATTTCACCCAGTTCCCCACAACAGCGCATGAGTTTTACCTCTGCACTGACAGTTCCACCTCTTTGAACCTACCCGAAGCTTTAGCTTTGGCAACGGCCTAGTGCGAGTTTTGTTTAATCCGACTCGCAATAACTGGCGTAAATTGTAACTTCATTTTGTATGGTAAATTCGGAATTTAAACAGTGCAACCTAGTTCTCGCGTTTTTTAGGCCGTCCGCAACACACCTGGCGGGGGCGCGTCCTCATAATTAGCCTAATGCGGTCAGAACTCATGATCAGTCGCTGTATACTGCAACGACTAACTTATCGCTAAGACTAGCTGATCGCAAAGATTAACTTATCGCAACGACTAATTTATCGCAACGACTAACTTATCGCAACGACTAACTTATCGCAAATACTATACTTATCGTAAAGGACAACACTTACCAGAAAGAAAATCAATAAGCTGATCTTCCCAGTACTTGTAGCTTTCATATCCAGTGCCTTTGTACCAGATCAGAGTACTCCTTACATCCTCGGGAAGTGGTCTGAAGCCGAGGCCTGGACTGGTGCCTATGAGGCCGTAATCTTGCTGCAGACGAGGCACGCGAGGGTTGATGAACTGCTGCATAAATGTAACCATGCAGATCGCGAATAATGCCACCAATGCCGCGTAGAATATCAAGTAGAATGTTATGATTTTACCTGTGGGAGAAGGGTTTGGTTCAGTCAAATGTGGAAGCTGGGTTTGCTACACAGACCTATATTAGGTATCTACTGATAAACAAGGATGTAGTTATCTCACAATCGCGAGTCAGCAGAAAATAATGCTATAAGGTAACTTTTGTATCAGAAAAAAGGAAAAATAGACAGCATCTCGGAAAAATCAATTCTTTGTTATTTAAGTAGGTAAGTATTTTAATTTTAAACTTTTCAGTTCAAATAGGTACTTACACATATTTTAGGTGTTTCCCGTGAAACATTGCAACTTACATTGAAACATTACTCTGGATAGCAGTTTTACAGAGAAAAAGTATTTAATATTGAACAGTAATAAGAATAAAGGGTGACAATTGTCTTCAACAATATGGTTAGTACATAAATATTTCTATAACTAACATTACGCTCGGGACTTCGTTCCCGTGGGAATTCGGGAAAATTATGTAGCCTAGGGATAATGTAGCATCCTACTGGTAAAAGAATTTTGGAAATCGGTCCAGTAGTTTTTAAGTTTATTCATTACATACAACAAAAATCTTTCCTTTTTAATTAGTGTAGATTTAAGTTCACCCTTAAATGGCTTAGGTCATGAAAATGGCATAGTAGAAAATAATAATAATACATCTTTATTACAGACAAGTTTTGGTATCCATTGTAATTACTGCAAAAATGAGCGTTGACAATTGTTAGTTGATGATGACTAGTTACAAGTCAATGTTGTCTTTACTTACTTTAAAGAAAACATCTTTCTAAGTAAGTAATCATGTTTATCTTTGTCCTTCTAAGACGCACTTAAATAAATGTATAGGAAGATGAAAATTACAATAATACATCCGTCAATACAGTAAGCAAAACATAAGTAAGGACAAGAAATATGGCTGGATATTTTAAAATTCCAATGGGGAAAATATATTTTTTATTTATTAACCTTTTTAGCGCCAAGAGTTTTCGTCAAAAACGGTCACCACACGCCACGACATAAAAAAATAATTATTGATGTCGTGGCGTTCACCACACGCCACAACATTAATAATTAGAAAAAATACAGTTAAGGCCAGTGTTCACCAAAAATATAACCAACGGTTAAACCGCGGTTAGAAGCTAATCAGACAAAATGACCAAAAAAATGTATGAAAATGACATTGTCAAATCTCTGGTTAGCTGCTAATCGTTGGTTAAATTTTTGGTGAACACTGGCCTTAATTAGTTATTTTATTTGTCTGATATATCAGACTTTGGCGGCGAGGGCACGAAACTTAAACGTCTGATATATCAGACTTTGGCGGTGAAAAGGTTATTTAAATTAACAGTTTATTGGTAAGCACGATAGGCACGATAGCTCAGTTGGTAAGAGCAGCAAGAGATCTGAGATTGTGGGTTCAAGTCAAGTTCGCGCCACATTTTTCTTTCTATATTTTTTTTTTCAAAATATCTGCAGGTAAGCGTTTTAAAAATACTAAATTAAATAGGTTTTAAGGTGTGAGGTTTATCACCTAAGTAAAAATCTAGTCAACTGATAGACAACATAAGGTTTCCTCAGGGGATTAGCAAGGATTGCCGGCACTTGAGGCATAGTTTGCGGAGCCTTGTACTCTAGCCTGGCAACACCAGGGTAATCTCCTTATTAATTAGATTACTTAGGCTACAGCTGTTGTATTAAACGTTGGTTAGGGGTCACCTTTTTCTAATTGACTTATATAGGATTTTTTAACAATGGTTGAATAACTCTCTAAGATTGGGCTTTACATTTAGTGAAGATGTTGATTCCTAGAATTTCTGGAAGTTCTACAGTTTAGGTATCTGATTAATTAAAGCAAAAAAAAATCTCCTAGATGATTGTGCAGAGTGTGGTATAATTGAGGACATATACCTACCATATTTTAGTGGAATGTGTCCGAAATGAATCTGTGAGACAACAAATCTACAGGGCTTTAGGTAAATCTCTTTCAACCTCTCGGGTGGTTAATCAGTCCATGAAACTGAACAACTTCCCCAAGGAACATAGGTCAAAATACGAAAAAAATATGTTGAGTTTCCATACAAACTTCATCAGCATATAGTGCATTTTGTATGGAAGAACAAAAATTTTTCTTCGTATTTTGACCTATGTTCCTTGGGGAAGTTGTTCAGTTTCATGGACTGATTAACCACCCGAGAGGTTGAAAGAGATTTACCTAAAGCCTTGTATAATAGCAGCATATTTCTTAATGTAGGGGGCTGTAACATTGCTCTGGCTAATTCAGACTCAAAGGATGCTAGGGCACTGTACAGACTCGTTGAGGTCGGAGTTGAGAATAGAGTAAAATTTCGTATATAATTTTAAGTAGATTTAAAAGAAGACATGGTAAATTTTTTTAATGTGTAGGTACCAAGTCCTGGCCAAAATAAAGATACAAAAAATATATGTGAAAATATGTTTGTTGGTCCTTTTTTTTTGTAACAGATCAATGTGTTTTTTTTACAGAGACAATTGGAGGGCTTTTTTTCAGGGCTTGAATAACCGAAAAAATATCGGTTAAAACGGTTAGCGGTATGACGCCATACCTTTAAATTTTAGGTACCCGTAAATAACGGTACCGTTATTTTCCGGTAGCTAAAAATTTCGGTAGCGAAATTATTTAGTACCGCTAAGTAACGGTACCGTTATTTTTTGTGGTACATAAATGAATTAATAAAGGTTTTCTATACACCCACCGCTGCCGGCAACATCGCGCTGGCATTTTTTCGGTATACCGAAATAATTTCGGTTACGGTAGCGATAAAAATAAAGGTATAATATTATTGTAAAATTATAAAGATATCGGTTAAGGTATCGGTATAAAACGGTAGCGTAACCGTAATTCCTAACTGTTTTGTTTTGACTCTACCTTTAAATTGATACGGTATTGAAATTTTATACCTGTACCATACCGTTATACCTTAACCGTTTTCAAGCCCTGCTTTTTTTTATTATTATGAGATGGGTTAACTCTTGACCCCAATCTTGACCAAGGTCATGGATGAGACCAATTAAGGCACTGGTACTCCCATGTACCAATGGAACACAGCAAGCTCTTTAGCGTCGGACTTCGGTTGGAGGGTGGTCGCGAACCAGACGGCCCTTTACAGAGCCTACCACACCACATGAGACCATAGGAAGACTCCTCAGATTCAAAACAAACTGAGGTGTCGTTGCCTAAGATGGATTACTAGGAGGCAGGTCTCATTTGTGTTTCCTTAGTCGCCTCTTACGACCCCACGGAAAGAGATGGGGTGGTGTTATTCTCAACTGATCACCACACGGCATACATCACATCAGCTCTGACATTTATAAACGAAATGTAGTGAAAATGTGTATTGTTACTTCTAGGGTTTCAGGTATCTCTCTTTCAACCTCTCGGGTTGTTAATCAGTCTATGAAACTGAACAAATTTCTAAGGAACATAGGTCAAAATACGAAAAAAAAAATATGAATGACATGTGCTACTTTCCCAAGCTAAGTAATGGTGAAGGATAAAGCTAATAAATAAATAAATGACTAAACATAATGGGCTGCTGGTTGATATTTATTGTTTTCATGGGTATTTACTATGTTACATGAATCTAATGTAGGTACCAGCATGAACCCTGTAGGGGTGCAACAATATTAAATACACTTTAAATTAAACTTTAACTTTAAATTAATTTAAAAATGAAATATAAATTACAGATTAATTTATTTTTATTTAATTTAGTAATTTTAAAACACCTACCCGCTTTTATTTTAATTTTTTTATTACTTAGCTCAACTTTTAGTAAAGAAAATAGAGTTTAAATTGTTTTTATTTCTAATTTATTTGGGTAAACAAATAGTGGCACAGTGCAACCAGCACGGTTCACCACAGCCCAGTTAATTATAATGTTAGTTACATGAGAATAGTATACAATAAACAAAATAGTTTAATTTAAAGCAAGATATTGTTTAAAAATAGGTAAACAAAGCAGGTTTTGTTTTTAATATTACAGTCAGTAGTAGGTCAGAGGGTCATGTTATCTAAAAAGATAAGCCCCGGTCGGCGTGTCGGAAAAGGGGCAGCCCACGGGACTCTTAGAAATTTTAAAAAAATTATTTTTTGTATGGCTGCCCCTTTTGCGACACCCTTACCAAAAAGTGCATGAACACTGCAAGCTGCTTGAAATAAGAAACAGAATACTTATTTAGAATTTACATTTTAATTTATCCTAGTTCTAAAAAATTTGAAAGCATACTACTTTAGATTCTTTTGAGAAATAAAATGTGGGAAAATGAGGTTTATAAAATGGATTTATTATTGTAATTTAATAACCTACAATATAAAACAAATCGTAATTTTAAGAATCAAAATTAACAATTAAAAATGCAAGCATAACAAAATGTAGCCACGCCCTAGTATAAACAATAACTAAGTGAAACGAGGGATACAAAGCTACGAACAGCGAAACGCTTAAATTTTTCAAGGAAGTCATAACACAAAACATCGGTGTTATGACTTATAAATACATAATATTAACAAATTAAATAACGATAACATACTGACCCCAACTTTCGGCATTTCTTCCGAAAAGTAATCCGGTATCGGGATCGAAAAATATACTGCTAAGAGTATACTTCTGTTTTACTTGCTTTCTCTCTATTTCAAACTCTTCTAATTTAGGATAGCGAGACATTTTCAATGAACTGAAGGCACTGCGTTTGATGAAAATACGAAAATAACTAATACAAAAACTGAAAAATCAGCACCAACCCAACAAACCGCTTCTTCTAATTTGCTTGCCACACATAAAAAATAAAATCTGATTTGACATAATTAGAGGTGGACGTATAAAAAAACGGTTACTTATCGATAAAATAACGTTACCCGCAAAAACTTTTTCGTTATTTAAAAAAAATAAACCAGTGCTGCCAAACTTCAGAGCATAATTACTATCGAAAATATGTCAATATTGTCAATGTCAAAAAAAATATAATAGTAGAGGTGGTGGTAGATGAAATGTAATTTATTGGAATTTCTTACATTTTTCAACCCTTACATTTAACGTATTATAAGCATGGCATCCATGTATAAAATAATATTGATCGTCGGGTTCATATCGCTGTTCCACTCTGCATTTTCGGCTGCACAACGTAAGCTTATGACACGCATTTTTCAACTCTGTTTTTCGTTGTTTCAACGAGAATTTGGTTAATTTAAATCATAACATTGTTACAGATCGATCATATTTGCGTATAACTGCACAGGAATTTACGACATTGCCTTTAGACGTAAGTTTATTTAAACATCGTGCTAAATGCTATTTCACCAAGTTTGAAAGACTATTTATTTACGTTTATTTTTTGTATCAATGTTACAGATCGTAGTTCAGGCAGTGGTGAGTCTGTTTGCGGTGATGTGGTCTGTTCTCAATGTAGCTGGTAACCTACGGGAGATTCCAGCTGCTGCAGAACTCAATACAGTGAAGTGGGAGACTCATAGGAACATCCAATCATTTTACATATTCAACCACAGAGGAAAAGCATTGGCATCTGACTATGTACCTGGTTCAGTTAAAGGGGATTCGGATAATTTAGAATTAAGTTAATTTTATTCAATAGAAGAATTAGTTCCAGTGGATAAATCTAATATTTTTTTTGTTAATTTCAGACTGATTTTTCAATAGCCAAGAAAATTGATCTAATTATTTGTAATGTCAATTAAATAAATACTTTTCCACATCATTATCTGCTCTGGTTAGTCAAGAATTAAAATCTTAACTATTGAAAAATCTGAAATGAGAATGTATATTATAGATATTTTCATTGTAATGATGACTTCAATAGACATTGTCATAAGCCCATGATAAGAACAATAATTATATCTCTGTATAATTTAAGTTCCAAGTTAATAAAACCATTGTTTTAAAAATTATTGTTTATTCTTATAACTTAATTTTTAAATAGCCCTCGCCACATTGACTTTCACAATTATATTATTTTACAAAAATGTATCAAGATAATCTTGATAAATTTACATCTTAAAATATTTTTAAAAACTCTCAAAGCTGTCCCCAATTTTCTATTGAAGTGGAAATTAACTTCGTTTACTTTTGCTTTAACCCGTCGCTCGCTTGTTTATGGCACATGCCATACAAATCCAAATTCTATAATACACTAATTTCTATAATACATTGTATAGTACCTATACTATGAACATAACAATTCCTGTCTTTTAAAGATGATTTTTAATTTAACATTGATAATATAACATTCAATGATAGATATTTCAACTAAACAATTCATCACTCTTAAAACTAAGATCTCAATAGTAAAACATAATGTGGCGAGGGCCACCTGCAAGTCTTTTTCACATGTGCGCACACTGTCACCCACTTAAGTTTTGTTTGGTCACTATCTGCCGCCCCTATAACCTCCACCCCCACCGCCCCTGCCACCGCCGCCGCGGCCTCCGAACCCGCCACCGCCACGGCCTCCTCCGCCCCTGCCGAAGCCGCCTCCGCCGCCCCTGCCAAAACCACCGCCGCCACCGCGACCGAATCCACCGCCCCCTCCACGACCAAACCCGCCTCCACCACCACGGCCGCCTCTCCCACCGCCTCCTCTTCCACCCCGGCCGCCACCGCCGCGTTTCGCCCCTGGAGGCTGCGGCAGAAACCTCTTCAATGGCAAAAGTTTCGCAGGGTCGATATAAAACTGCTGTCCTTCTTTAAAACTCTTTGCCTTGATGTTCTCACCGAGTTTCACCGACACAAAGTAATCGCGCAGGTTGCCGAATATTTCGTCGATTTTACCGATTTGTTCTTTATTTTCAAGATAGATGGGTGCGTTAAAGTATGGAACGTCTTCAATAACCACCTTGCAAACGAGATCGTCTTGCACGGTCCAGCCGTAGTGTCCGAGGGGGATCACTGTTTCTGGTGGTCCTTGATCCTGTTGCCGGAATCCACCGCCACCGCCACCTCGACCGCGCCCGCCGCCACCACCGCGACCACGGCCGCCAAACCCACCTCGACCACCACCACCTCCTCTTCCACGAAACGACATTTTATTACAATACAAAATAAGTTGTGTGAATTAAATTATAACCTAAAATAAACACGTTTTAAAAACCCCCCTACACGCTTGTCAAACTCAAACAAAATTAATGTCGTGACCATAGGTCGTGACACATCACATGTGCAGTGGTACCAATATAGTATTACTAAGATATCGTTCTTTCTCTGTTTTTCTTACAGTACCGTCGTAAGCAAAACAGAGTAATAAATCTTTTAAAATTTTAAAGTGCTTTCAACAGTAATACAATTTTAAATGGCATTTGGAAGTAAAATAGGCTAGCAAACTGTCAACACTGTTATAATCTTTTACTGTTTTGGAGGGTCTTTGGCGGGAACTCGGCGTGAACGGTTGCTTTGTCAATTGAATTTTCGTTTTCTGCGTGAAAAAGTTGTATAATGTGTAATAGTGATAGTGTATTATGCAGAAAATTGACTAAAATTCGTGTAGTGATGAAAAATTCAAGCGATAACAGTGTTTCTGCTCCGTTTGGTACCGACAAAGGTCCTCGCGGTTGTGCTTCTCGCCGCCAGTTTTCGTAAAACAGACGCTATCCGGTTTTACGCAGAACATGAGGAGCTTAGGGCTTAGGTTAAGTTGAAGAAAGATGATTTTTTATTGAAGATATGGCTGTATGGACATAGTTTCCTTTGCCTTTCCTGAAAAGAATAAATTAAGCAAAAAAAAAAAACTGTTTTGGAAAGAAAACGGAAAAGTTAATTTTTGCATGAATTTTTGCTTTCGTAAGTAGGTAGTAGAAAAAATATTATGAGGAGAGCTTTATAATATCCGACATAGATGTATTTTCTGCTGTCGTTGTTTTCATTGCAGTGGTACGTTGTACATGGTTAGAGATGGAAAAATTTGAAGATGACATACGTGATCTTCGCGAAAAAAACACTGAGCTTGCATTGGAGGTGCAGCATTGGAAGGAAACGGCGAGCCAGAAGGAGAAAGAGAAACTTGAGCTGATGCAGGAAATAAATGACTTGAGACTGAAATTTAGTGTGAGTAACATTTCAGCTTGTTCTACAATAGAAAGAATAGATAGCTTCACTGTTCTTGTCTTGTTACGAAATCAGCACTAAAGTTAAACTTGTGATTATAATTTCTAGAGACTAAGAAGTGGGGGGTCAGCTGTGGCACGTAAACTGGAGGCTGGTCTTCAATCAGCTAGTGAGCAGGCTCTGTCACACCTAGTGCAAGCGTCCAGTGCGGTAGCACGGTCCCTGGAGCTCGCAAAACAGTACCTCATAGAACAACAGGAGCTGGTGTCGGGGTCCCCAAGATGGAGCAACTTGGGGGGCACTCCGAGTACAGAGAAAGTTAACAGAGTCCCCCCCTTGCTCTTGGGGGGGCAGTCCATCCAACCTGTTGTGTCTTTGAGTAGGGCAACCTTGCATAATAATAGTAAGTACACTGGCCAATGATTTTATACCTATACATATTTTATTCTGATAGGAATATCCGGCACCTTGTGTAGTAAACTGCACCTTACTTTCCATTTAATTACATACATGCACTTTACATGGTTGTAAGCTGTAAAAATAAAGTTTATTTTATATTCTATACAGTACTACACCAACATAAGCACTAGGTGGAATCCATTGTTACAATTGCTACTTATAAACATTTTTGAAGTACAAAAATATTGTAAAAATTAAGTCCTTTATTTTTTTTTTCATCTTTTGTATCTAGGGATACCTAGTATCAGTGCCAGGTCATCTCATCAAGGAGGATTAGACGTCTAGACAGTATTAAAGTTTACTTTTACATATAACTTACTTTGAACTCTTTGGAATTTGCACCATTCTTATCTCATTTTAAGAGACACTTTGGCTGTTCAATTTGGTCCGCTTTCAAGTAAACTACAAGAATGTTCAAATATTCATAAAGACATTACATTTCAGGATCAATAACCAGAGAGACAAATCAAAACTCAGGAGTGACCCATAGAGCTTATCCAATACATATGCTGCAAGGTATGGTCTTTCACTTTTGTCATGAAAAAACTAAGTTTGGATTAAAAAACCTTTATTGGGAAGAGCTAAAATCATCTTTTAAGATGTATAGGACATATTTATTTCATAAAACATTCAGGTTGTTACTTATATAAGGTGATTTTTTATTAGACCCAAATATTTTAAGGGCTTTATCTGGTACCTAAATAAACTCTATTGGTGTAATTTATTTTTATATTCATACGCTAGTTTTCGAGGAAAATTACAAAAACAATACGACTAATCAATAAAAATTAAACACTCTGTAGCATCATTTGTATCCACTGTACTACGTGTACGTATGTAGTGCCGTGTAGAATACGTAATTACATTACACTCACACTAATACAAACAATCAAAAACATCAATGAAGCCGACACACGGTGCCGCTACTCGCTCTCTTTCCCGCTCTTTTCCGTAGTCACAGCCATAGTAAAAACGTAATAACAGTGTTTTTCTCGCTCCCGCCACACGCTACGGTCAGCGGCCGGCGGCGCGCGGCGGCCGGGTCCCCCGCGCCCTACCCAGCGCCCGGTACGCGCATGCGTGGGGCTAGTTGCCATTGACATTGACACTCGGATCACGCGCATCTCTTCGCTAAGTTAACCTCTA
Organism: Aproaerema taeniolella; assembly: GCA_949987775.1. NCBI lineage: Eukaryota > Metazoa > Arthropoda > Insecta > Lepidoptera > Gelechiidae > Aproaerema > Aproaerema taeniolella. Next base: position 47,788 of record CATLJT010000201.1, read on the forward strand.
AAATTCCATACGGCTTTATGAACCAAGAGTATCTCTGCAAATGATACCTATTCGCTATCATGAGGTGGGCGATGGTGCACCGGCACTCACGCGGTGCGGACGCTGTACTTGTCGAGGCGGTCTCATCATCTGGCCAGCAAGTTAGCCTGATCTCATGCCGGTGGATTTTCACGTGTGGGGGATTTTCGCAAACGATCTAGATTATGGGAACGAGGACCGGGGACCATCCAAACAGCGGATGAAGTGCATGCTCGCATCGTGAAAGTATGACTATCTACCAACATTCTGTTTGCAAGTGTTCAGAAGAGTGCGAAGACAGTGTTGATCTACCTACTTGCTAGTGGGTATCTATCTACTGGTGTTAATGGACCATACAATCCAAACAGCGGATGAAGTGCATGCTCGCATCGTGAAAGTATTTAATGTCTACCTACCAACATTCTGTTTGCAAGTGTTCAGAAGAGTGCGAAGACAGTGTTGATCTACCTACTCGCTTGTGGGTATCTATCTACAGGTGTTAATGGACCATACAATCCAAACAGCGGATGAAGTGCATGCTCGCATCATGAAAGTATTTAATGTCTACCTACCAACATTCTGTTTGCAAGTTTTCAGAAGAGTGCAAAGACAGTGTTGATCTACCTACTTGCTTGTGGGTATCTATCTACAGGTGTTAATGGACCATACAATCCAAACAGCGGATGAAGTGCATGCTCGCGTCGTGAAAGTACCTACCTATTTAATGTCTACCTACCAACATTATGTTGCTAGTGTTCAGAAGAGTGCGAAGACAGTGTTGATCTACCTACTTCCTTGTGGGTATCTATCTACAGGTGTTAATGGACCTTGTGGGTATCTATCTACAATGTTCAGTTGTGGAAAGCAGGCCACCGACGCTTTCCACAACTGAACAGCGACACTTGCCGCAGGTATTCCATGTTCAGGAATATTGTCTACGAGTTGTACTGGTACTTGCACTCGGAGCGCGGTGAAGGACATCCATCTACACGACCTGTGGATCTAGAGGAGCGAAGAAAATCCTAGACCAAGTACACGACGAGCGGGTGCTGGTTTCGCCATGAACTACCTACGAGTACATGGTGATTTGCCACACGCTGCAGGACGAATGGACATCATCCTTACCTACCGTTTCCGTGGGACCATTCCGTGACGTTCCAGCGCGGAGGAGCACCCGCGCATTTTGAACGCAGCGTACACCAATACCTGAACAGACGGTTTCCCGAGTGGCTCGGCAGATGCCCGGTACCATGGCCAGCTGGTTCTCCGGACCTGACTCCATTGGATTATGTGAAAAGCCGTGTCTATGTTGTTAAGTGCAGTAGGTACCTCCACGTGAAAAAATGGTGGACAGTGTTGGATTTGCTAAACCATTTATGTAAAGCAAAAATTAATATCTTCCCTAAAAATATCTACATACTTTTATATACAATGTAAAGTTGCAAAATAAGTTGCTTAAATAGAGAGTCCTTTGTTCTCACCTTAGGACCCCACACTCTGCGTATCAGCTTGTTACGAATGGACGTATAGTGCTTCATAGTCTCAGAGAATTAAAAATTATTATAATTAATATCCTAATTAAGTATTTCATTTAGCCCCAACCTCCTATAGGTTATGGGCCCAGTGTAAAATTTAGTGCAGTTGTGACTGAAATTAAATAAAAACAATTTTTTTTAGTTTGTGTGTGTGTTTTTAAAGACAATTTATGAAAAATGGACAAGTTAAAATTAAAACGGAACATTAAGCCATTTGATGGTGAAAAGTACAGTGTATGGAAATTCAGAGTGCGTTCGTTATTGTCGGAAATGGACGTAATCGACGTAGTGGACGACGA